>CM050174.1:63135247-63247747 GCA_027410445.1 Discoglossus pictus
ATTTGATAATTGTTAATTGATTCAGAGGAAGGCAAACAGAAAAACTCATTGCCAATTGTCTCATAAGGTAAAAAAAGTACAATTCCTTCCATGTACTGGTGATTGGATTCCTCCCTGGATCAATATTCCTTTGCTAGTTATCTAGGATAGCCCTGAATGGCCTTTTTATTCAAAAATACATCCAATGCAATCTATTGAATCAATTAGCTCAATCAACAAATTATTAACAATTAATCCACAAATTCCAAAGATCAGGGATCTAAAAAGTTTGAACTTACATAATACTAAATTATTTTTTTAACTTCAATTTCACAGTTTAACCAACATTAGAGGGAAGAACCCTTTTCTTTATTTAAGGTGGAATCTTTTTACTTCTAACCTCAAAGGATGTCCTCTTGTCAGTTGAAAACCTCTTGGCACAAAAAGTGCATTTGATAAAGTTTATTTGAAAAGACTTTTAATCCATCATGTTCAACCTGTTTAGATCGTCTCTGATCCCTGGTATTATGTGAATTATGAATTCATGGAAGACAAACAAAACCCAACTGAAACACTGCCAAGTCTCTCATTAGGAGAAGCTCGTTTCCTTCCTCATCCTACAAATGGGCAGCTGGATCCAACCCACCATGTCTGCCCTGGGTGTACAAAAATATATCTCATTTCTATGTTAACTGCCTTTAAAGTGAAAAAAATTTCCTTTAAGGTGAAATTGTGTAACCTCAAGGGATGAGCACTCATGAAATGACATCTTGCCAAGAAAAGTTCACCTGACCTTAAATAGACCATGAATATATTTATATAAGACTAGTAATTCACCTGCCATAAATGACAGTATCATAACATGTTATATTCAATTGTATATGTGGTCTCTCTTTGTCCTGTCTCTCTCACTCCTGCCTCTACCTCTCAGCACCATTCTCTCTCTGTCCTGTCTCTCTCTCTGTCTCTGTTTGTTTTGTTTCTCTCTCTTTCTCTCTGTCATTTCTCTCTATTTTCTCTTTTTTCTCTGTCTCTCTCTCTTCTGTCTCTCTCTCTCTCTATCCTCTCTCTCTTTTTCCTGTCTGTCTCTGTCCTCTCTCGCTCTGTTGTGTGTGTCTCTCTCTGTCCTGTCTATCTCCATCTATCCCCTCTCTGTGTCCTCCCTCTCTGTCCTCTCTATCTCTCACACTGCCATGTCTCTCTTTCTCTGTACTGTCACTCTCTCCTTGTCCTGTCTCTCACTCTGTCCTGTCTATCTCTCTCTGTCCTGTCTCTCTATGTCCTGCCACTCTCTCTCTCTGTGTCTGCCCTGTCTCTTTCTGTCCTGTTTCCCACTGTCCTGTCTCTCACCTCTGTCATGTCTTTCTCTCTCTCTCTTTCTGTCCTGTTTCTCTCTCTGTCCTATCTATCTCTCTCTGTCCTGTCTCTCTATGTCCTGCCTCTCTCTCTCTCTCTCTCTCTCTCTCTCTCTTTCTGTCCTGTTTCTCTCTCTGTCCTGTTTCTCTTCTCCACTTTCTGTCCTGTCTCTCTGTCTATTCTCTCTTTCTCTGTCTATCTCTCTCTATCACCCCTCTCTCTCTGGCCTCTCTCTCTTCCATGTCTCTCTCTCTGCCATGTCTCATGACAGACAACCCCACAATTCTTATATTAGACTAGGAAATTGCCCGACAAAAATGACGGGAGTAAAAATGTAATGTCAATGCTGCTTGCCACAGGCCCCTTCTGCGCTCATTGCGAATCTCTTCCCCCATGTTATTTACAGGCCCAGAGATGAGCGCCAGAGATGGCCTCGCGATGACTGTTACTACATTGGGTTAAGAGTTACTGCCTTTGGTTAAGAGTTACCGCCTTGGGTTAAGTCTTACTGCTGTGAGTTAAGTGTTACTACCTTAGATTAAGTGTTACTGAGTTGCGTTAAGTGTTACTTCTTTGAGCTAATTTTTACGTCCTTCGCCTTGGTTTTCGTTGTGTTTACTGTTTTTTCATCCGCCATTGTTTTTCTTGCTTTTCGTGAAAAAGAGCTAATTATGACTCAAATTAAGTTTCAACCTTACTCACAGGCTCCCTGGCTCTCCCCCTGTGCTATGTGTGAGTGAGTACATTAATTTAAGGCATATTTGTTGTTTTTAGCAGGTCTTTCCAGTTCTGTGGTTCAGCCTTTAAAGTCATAATTTTCCGAGGCCCACAGTCCATCTACATGCTTCTGTTTCTAAGTCCCGCGTAAAGTATATAACATGAGGAGAAATATTTAGCAGTATGATTATGTATTATTTGCTAGTTTTAGCAAGATATAATAATCGACTGAGTATTGTTGCAGAATGGCATACTGTCTACTGTCCCACTCCATAGAACAGGATAGGAGCCACATGGGAAGTGCCTATGGGCCAAACCCGGCTCCTGGGCTGCGTCTTCTCCTATACTAATGTTTAATACTGACTACACATTTACATGAGTCTAATTTTATGAGCTGCATGGAGCAGAGAGCACTAATCATCCTGCATTGGTCTGCATTGCTCAAAGTGCAGAGTCAAGAGAGCAGAAACCTGAATGTTCTGCCATAATAAAATAATATAACTTGTCCCTTTCAAACTAGAATTATAAGCAGTCTGACAGAAACCTTACGATTGACTTGAATGGGAGAGGCAGCTCGTCAACCTGTTTGGTTGCAGTAATGTAGCAGATGTGGAGCATTCTGTGGGCAGTGTTTCAAAAATGTAAACATAGATTTGATTTTGATTTCTCAGTGAAAATGCATGTATTTAAAAATTCAGGACATATTTCAACTTCCTTTTAAGAGATCTTTACAGTGATTTGGTCCAAACAGTGCTGAATTAAGTGACCCATTAAAACTTATGGTACAGAGCAAATATAGTAAATGCAATTATCTATTTATTTCTACTCCAATATGTAACATGATACTGAGAGGTTCCATAAAGTGAAGTGTTTTTTATAAGGACTTACAAGATTCCGCACTTAATTGAATATCCCCCCAAAAGGCTACTACTTTTGGGCTGCTTGTATCCTTCTCTGAGGTCCTGTCATACTAACTAGGCACATTGGATGATTTCTGCATGTGACAACCTGGGAATTGGTCACATTTGGGTCATAAATAGTGATGTCGCGAACCTAAAATTTTCGGTTCGCGAACCGCGAACCCGAACCGCCGCAAATGTTCGCGAACCGGCGAACATCGGCGAACCGCCATAGACTTCAATGGGAAGGCGAATTTTAAAGCCCACAGGGACTCTTTCTGGCCACAATAGTGATGGGAAAGTTGTTTCAAGGGGACTAACACCTGGACTGTGGCATGCCGGAGGGGGATCCATGGCAAAACTCCCATGGAAAATTACATAGTTGATGCAGAGTCTAGTTTTAAGCGATAAAGGGCATAAATTACCTAACATTCCTAAATTGTTTGGAATAACGTGCTTTAAAACATCAGGTATGATGTTGTATCGATCAGGTAGTGTAAGGGTTACACCTTACATGACTGGGTGTCTATAGGTGACATTAGTACTGACCTTTATCTGACTGGGTGTCTATAGAGTGACATTAGTACTGACCTTTATATGACTGGGGGTCTATAGGTGACATTAGTACTGACCTTTATCTGACTGGGTGTCTATAGAGGGACATTAGTAATGACCTTTATATGACTGGGGGTCTATAGAGGGACATTAGTACTGACCTTTATCTGACTGGGTGTCCATAGAGTGACATTAGTACTGACCTTTATCTGTCTGGGGGTCTATAGGTGACATTAGTCCTGACCTCCTGCTGCAGTATTATTACTCCCAGTACTCCCAGGCTTGCTACTATCAGATATAATAACCTCATTACTTTTATTATCTTGATCTTTATATATTTACTAGTGACTTGCCCATCAAAAAATGGCGGCAATAAGATTGTAAGGCAGGTAATGGTTTGGACGAGACATTCATTTTGTTGGCGGTCGGATATCCTTCGGCGCTCATTGCGAGGCTGTTGGTTGTATTTTTTTTCTGATAGGCGCTTTTGCTGTTATTCTTTGGTCGGCGGTGATGTGTTTTTTGCGCTTATTGCAAGGCTTTGTATGCTATGAGCAGCGTTGGCGCTCGTTGTGAATGGCTTTTATGTTTAATGTGATAATGTTTTTTTGTGTATATGTATTTTTGTATGCTAATGAAATAATTACTAAATGAATATACTTTACCTATTTGTAAGTAATATATGCAGGAAGCATTGTGCTGAAGAGAGCTGACAATCTGTTTTCATGTTCCTGCAGCATACAATGTAGGGTTTCAGTGCTGTGGAGCTGCTGTGTAAGTGTCAGCAATGTGTGCAGTGTGTGGTGTAAATAGGCTGCGTGCGCGAGGGGAAGCCGTTAGGGTAGCTGGGTACTTCCGCATTGTGTAAGTTAGTGTTGTAAAATGGCGGGGAATGTGTATGTGGTACGCGGGTGTGGATGATTTAGCGTCCTTGTTAATAGTGTATCTTTACCTCGTACGGCTTTTTAGGAAAATCCGTATGTGTTTCGCGTGTTTAGGGTCCTGTAGCCTCGTTTTCTTTTTTTCAAGGGCCATTTTTTCTTAGGTGATTTTCGGGTGTCTAAACTCATGAATTTGGACTTAAATGGAGGTGTAACTTCACTTGCAGAGGTCCTCGGTGCCCGCCTTGCTGTGGGTAAGCTTTTTATGTGTTTGTTGTGTGTATTTATTGTGTTTTTAATGTTTTTAAGTGCGTGCGGTTCGGGCGTTAAGGTCGTATTTTTGTGAGCTCGTAATGTTTTTTTTTCTAAGTCCCGTATTTTTGGATGGTAAGTCCGTAAATTTGATGGTGTAAGTCCCGCCTGCGGCTCATTGCAGCCGACGTGGGAGCCTTCGGCGCTCCTTGCCAGCAACTCTGGCCCTCGCTTCGCAAGCCCGCAGCGTTAGCAACAACCCGCCTGCTCACAACTATATATGTGATATCTGTAACGTCTTCCCCAGTTGGCACTTGTAAATCGGCTAAGCGACAAAAAAAATGGCGTCCGGAAAAAATGAAAACGAGGCTACACGACCCCAAACCGGGCAAAACATCGCCAGCCATGTACGACTTTTACCTAGGAACGGACGAGGTACAAAATACACTATTATAAATAATGGAAACTGCTGGCGAGCCGCGTAACACATACACAATCGCCGCCATTTTACAACACTAACTTGCAACTAATAACATTACAAATCTAAAATGGCGCGTTACACGACTATACAAGCGGTTTCCCCTCGTGCACTGCGCACATTGCTGACACTTACACCTCGGGTCACCAACAGTCCAAATGTACACTGTAAGCTGCAGGAAAATCAAAACTGATTGTTAGCTCTTCAGGTTATTGATCACTGGATATATTAATTACAAATAGGTAAAGTATTTTAGTAATTAATTAATTCATTATTATTTAAAAAAATATATATTAAAAAAATACGCTTAATAGCATATTTTACACTGCCGTTACTTTACATACATTAACGCTTCGCACTTCCTAATACATTTGTTCATTCACAATAGTTATTATCGTGCATTCATTTAATAAGTATTAATTAGTAATGGAAAATAAAAATGTAGACTTTACACTACACTAAAATGTTTTACTTTTTACTCTGCAGTTATATATCTGGATTACTGCTCATTGGCTGCCAGCGATAGCACTCTCAAAGCAGTTACAAATCTAAATCACTTTATTATGCTCTGAGACCTGAATACATTTTTTAATTTACACTGCACACAAAAAATTATATATTTAACACTGTACTTATATATCTGTCTTTGCGATGAGCGCCGAAGATTGATCGTTGCAAAGCACGAAACATGAAGGACACGAGGGAAGAGACTCACAATGAGCGCCGAAGGTCCTCAGAGTACAAAAAGCATCACATTGTGTGTCAAACAGCATTGCCATGGCTTCAAACTTTATTGCCCCATCATTTGTGCCAGGCAAGTCGCTAGTGATATAATATAACATAATGCAATACAATATTTTACAGTACACATGGGTGTTGGAACTGGGGGGGGGGTAAGGGGTAACCCCCCCCCCCAGATTTCTTATCGTATGTATGTATGCGTATAGAAGCTAACAGGGGAGGAGAGAGGGGGAGAGGGAGAGGAAGACACAGGAGAGGGGAGAGGGAGAGGAAGACACAGGAGAGGGGGAGGAAGACACAGGGCAGAGGGGGGAAGAGAAACAGGGTAAGGGAGAGGTGAGGGGAAGAGACACATGGGAGGGGGGAGAGACACAGGAGAGAGTGGGGGGTAGAGACACAGGGGAGAGGGGGGGAGAGACTAATGGGGAGGGAGTGGTGAGGAGACACCGGGGAGAGAAAAGGGGGTAAAGACACAGAGGAGGGGGGAAGAAACACAGAGGAAGGGAGAGGGGGTAGAGACACAGGGGAGAGGGGGTAGAGACACAGGGGAGAAGGGGGAAGAGACACAGATGAGGGGGGAGAGACACAGGGGAGAGGGAAGAGGGGAAAGACACAGCGGAGGGGGGGAAGAAACACTGGGGAAGGGAGAGGGGGTAGAGACACAGGCAAGGGTGGGAGAGACACAGGGGAGAGGGGGGGAGAGAGACACATGGGAGGGAGTGGAGGGAGACACAGGGGAGAGGGGGGAGAGAGACACATGGGAGGGAGTGGGGGGGAGACACAGGGGAGGTCTTCTGCTTTATTATTATTCTTATTATTATTACTATATAATGTGTAGATGTACCGGCTGGGCATGCTCTTCTATATTATTATTATTGTTATTATTATTATTATTATTATTAGTATATAATGTGTAGATGTACCGGCTGGGCATGCTCTTCTACATTATTATTATTATTATTACTATATAATGTGTAGCTGTACCGGCTGGGCATGCTCTTGTGTAGTATTATTATTATTATTATTATTATTATTATTATTATTACTATATAATGTGTAGATGTACTGGCTGGGCATGCTCTTGTGCATTATTATTATTATTAGTAGTAGTATTTTACTACTAATAATAATAATAATAATGCACAAGAGCATGCCCAGCTGGTACATCTACACATTATATAATAATAATAATAATAATTATAATAATAATAATAATAATAATAATGCATGCCCAGCTGGTCCATCTACACATTAAATAGTAGTAATAATAATAATAATAATGCACAAGAGTCCTTCAGCACTGCACTGGACACTGAATAAACTTGCCTAGCTATGGTTTTCCCTATTGATGCAGTATCATCCAAACTGTCCCTCCTCTCAGTAAGACTGCAAGTTACTTATGATTCCAAAATGGCTGCTGTCCATGAGGTAGAAGGGTGTGGAAGGGAGTGTATGCTGCTGATTGGCTCGAATGTGTCTGCTGACTGTGACATGCAGGGTCAAAGTTTGCTCAATGATAAAGTATTGGGGGAGGGTCGAATCTCGCATATGTTCGCAGTTCGCCGCGAACGCGAACATGCTATGTTCGCCGAAAAAAGTCAGCCGGCGAACTATTCGCGACATCTCTAGTCATAAACCTACAATTGTTTATATGGACACTGACCCTTGATGCCATATACACTCCACACTCTCTCCAAAATTATTTATCCAGACTGGAATATAATATTAACACTACATTTACTTATCTCACAAGATTGTGTTCATTTTCTCTTCATGCCTGAACTATTTTTGTTTATACTTGGTTGTATAGTTTAAATGTCACCCTATCTACACTTTAATAATAATAATAATAATAATAATAATAATAATAATAATATAGCAATTTACATTTATGTAATGTGAATGGGGATGTTTTATAGATCTGAAATGACCTACAAGCCATATAGTCCGGGGACCTGAAAAATATGGACAATTACTATTATACTTTGGTTTTTAAGTTTCAGTCTGTTTACAAGTATACTCATTAAATTATGTTTTGATCATTGTGCTGAAATAATCTAGATAACTGCATTGTCTATTGTTTGAACACCTTGCTGTATATTTAATTTTGTATTATGATGTTATTCTGATGGTACATCTAAAATTGTTGTATAGTCTTATTTTTCAATGTTATCACTTTGAAATCATGTTATCTCAATTTATTATATCAAGCTTATTGATGTAAATATGTGTTCTTTGGCCCCAGGATTGTAGGAGCTGGGGGGATGGGGGTCCTCCCCAGATTGAATGAATAGGGGACACAAAAAATAGCAAAATTAATTTTAACCATGCATTACCAGATTTGGCCACTAGTTGGTGGCTGGAGTTAGATCCACTCCTGCTTTCCTTACTGGGAGTGGAGTTGAATTATCCCCCTCAGATTTTTTGGGGGCTCCTGCACCCATGTCTAGCCCTCATGTATATAAATAATTTATTCTGATTATTTTTAGCCAGAACATTAATTATTTTGAAAAGCACAATTCAATTACATATGCTTGTTATCTAACAACATGTCACAGTTAATGTTAATTATTTCAATTTTGGGAGTGTCTTTAATTCACAAAACCCCCACTGTCATTTGCAGGTGTGCAATATGACAGCATACAGGAGAAAATACAGGGAGAATGAGGGAGGTTTCAGAAACTTAAAAAAATATTGGACTTCTTACAATTAAGTGAAGTGTAGAAATAAGAAGGGTGATCAAATGAATTTGCCATACTTAGTAAAAACATTTATATAAAAAAATAATTCATTTAAATGTGACAAAGTCTTGACACATGAATATAAATACAATAATATGCTAGTTTGCAGCTTATGTTATAATAAAAATCACATATGATTTTATGAAATATTCATTAGACATGATTTGTATTAATATAACTGGAGGTCGTTACCAATATGCTAGGCATCCTTGATACCATGCCACTATTGCAGATAAATAGTAGTGCATAGCGTTGTATTAATTGCAACCATGAGCAGCCAGACCATTAAGAGACTTGCCAAGTGTGATATTTGCATCATGCCAATCTAGGCCATTATCTTTTTGTAAATTCAAAAAAAAAACTATTAGCAGTTGTTTACTGGTATATTATCTTGCTTTTAAGACAGGAAGTTTTAGTGACTGCGTCCCTGTAATTATAGGTTGGAAGCCTAAAATTACAAGGTTATTTGTCTGGGAAGACATGTGTCATTAGCTCATTATGCTAATTTTGTTCGTATACTATTATTAGTGTTTCTTGCTCGGTGACCTTCTTACAAAATTGAGCAAGTGAGGACGCAGAGAAAATCATTTGTTTGCGTAATTATATCCCTAAGGCTTAATACTTAATAAATGCGTAAATAGTGCCAAGAAAGCAATTTCTACAATTTAATTAGTTTGGCTACTTTTGTTAAACTAATATGTTGTAAATAAGATTAGAGTTTTTGCACGCAATTACTATTAAACCATGGCTGATTAAACATTGAAAAAAAGACTTGCATAAAATGTATGTTTTATTTACACAACTACCCCAGAGCTTTATAACATAGCTACCGTAAAACACTGTTAATAGGAATAAATGTAAAGTTATGCATCTGGGAAGGAAAAATAGCCATGCAATTTATAATCTTAATGGAGCAAATCTAGGGGTATCAGATATTGAAAGGGATTTGGGAGTGCTTGTGGACAACCACCTAGGTACCAGTGCTCAATGCCAAGCAGCAGCTGCAAAGGCAAGTACAATATTAGCATGTATTAAGAAGGGTATAGAAGCAAGGGAAGCAAATATAATTCTGCCACTATACAAATCCCTAGTACGCCCTCATTTGGAATATGGAGGACAAGTTTGGGCACCACTTCATAAAAATAACATTTTAGTGATGTAAAAAGTACAGAGAAGGGCAACAAAACTAATAAGGTGAATGGAGGGGCTAAGTTATGAAGAAAGACTAACCAAATTAAACTTGGTTTCTCTAGAAAAAGGCTTTTGCAAGTGAACTTTTTGTACTAAGAGGTTTTAAACTGACAAGAAGGCATCGTTTGAGGTTATACCTAAAAAAGATACCACCGTAAAGAAAGAAAAGGGTTCTTCACAGTAAGGGTGGTTAATATGTGGAATTCTCTACCAAAGGAGGGGGGACAGCAGATTTGATAGATAATGTTGAAAAGGAATTAAATATATTTTTGAGTAAAAAGGGCATTCAGGGATATCCTGGATAATTAGAGAGGGAGTATTGATCCAGGGAGGATTCCAATCACCATTATCTGTGGACATAAAGAAATCTTATTTTTTTTTCCATTTTGAGACAATTGGCAATTTTCAATAGTTTTTTTCTTCTGTTGGCTTCCTCTGGATCATTTAACAACTAATCTGCATATTGCAGATCAGAGGAGATATAAAAAGGTTGAACTAAAGTCTTTTTTCAACCTTAATTACTATGTAACTATGTACCATATTGGCCCGAACATAAGCCGCACCTGTGAAATGCAAGGAGAAAAAAAAGATAATATCCAACTATAAGCCGCAACTTACCTATGGTAACTTCTTTCGCGGGTTAGAGGGCGAAAATCGGTAAAAAGGGCAAAATGGTAAAAGCGCTAAAATTGCAAATCGCTATTCAATTGCTACAATTCCGCAGGCTCTCACACCCGGCAAATACAAAAGAAAAGCGACTGTTGGGCAACACAGTGCTACATTTAACCCACTTGCGGGTCCTATTTGGAACCAGTAGGATCCTACAGGTTCCAAATAGGACCCGTAAGTGGGTTAAATGTAGCATTGTAAATACAAGTTAAAAATCAATACTGCACTGTAAAATACAGGGAAAGCGATGAATGACATTAGAATTAATTGAGCAACAGTCTCAAGCCCGCAAATTGGCAATCATTTGTTTACGGTCCCGAATATAACCTGCACCCGCAATTTCCAAGCTCGGAAATCGGAAAAAAAGTGCGGCTTGTATTCGGGCCAATGCGGAGTTAAATTTATACAAGTATTCTTATCATGCAAACAAAGATCACATTAGTATCTGAGGCATATATGTTGTAGAAGCAAAATATTATGATGCTAATATTTGAAACATTCAGTCATTAGAAACTCTTCATAGAAAATCAATGTATTATTACACATAGATCCATTCATCTTAGCATGGACTGCAAAGTTCTTCACTGAGGCTGCACTGTCAATTCAGCAAAGGGCTTAGATGTTGTGGTAAACTTAATGAATCTGTCCCACTGCATTTAATCACATATATAGTTGTGAGCATGCAAGTTGTTGCTAACGCTTGCGGGCTTGCGTAGTGTAGGGAGTTGCTGGCAAGGAGCGCCGAAAGCCAGCAACTGCGACCCTCGCAAACTTTACGTCGTAACGCAAACAAAATACGAGACATGTTACCACCCATTACGACCTCGCAAAAAACGGCACTTTAAAACACACACACATCAAAACATCATAAATCCAACAAATACACACAACAAATACATAAAAAGCTTACCTACAGCAATAGGGAGCATACAGGACCTCGAAAACTAAAGTTACACCTCAATTTAACTCAAATTAAAGCAGTTTAGACACGAAAAAATTCTCTAAGCGAGAGAAAAAATGGCCGCCCCAAAAAAAAACGAAAACGAGGCTACAGCAGTCTAAAGATGCAAAACACCACCAAACACCTACGTATTTGCTGAAAAACACCTACGAGATTAGAAAACAAGGACGCAACCCGCGCGACCCCAAAAGCATTACAAACACAACAAATACAAACAACAAACACATAAAAAGGTTACTCACAGCAAGGGGGGCACCGAGGACCTCTGCAAGTGAAGTTACACCTCCATTTAAGCACAAATGTCGGAGTTTAGAGACACGAAAATCACCTAAGCGAGAGAAAAAATGGCGAAACAAAAACAAGGCTAAAGGTCCCTAAACACGCAAAACACTACCATAAACACGCAAAACAACACCAAACAGCTACGGATATTCAGAAAAAGCCCACCAAACAGCTACAGATATTCCGAAAAACTTGCACGACATAGAAAACTAATATTACAAAAAACTTGCACGACATAGAAAATGAACGACTCTACATCAGCCACATTATATACACCAAACACCCTTAGCTCACTTACAATTTCATGGCCGTCATTTTTTGACGGGCAATTCGCTAGTATATATATATATATATATATGCGGCTTGACAATTAAGTAGGGCATAATTAGTAAGACACTGTGATCCCTGCTTCTTCAACATGTATAAAAAGTATGTGCTTTGATGATAACAAATGTCTATATTTTGTTCAGAATTGAGTGGTTTATATTATGGACAATTTGCATTAAAAGGTTGTGAATCTACTGTATATTTATTTAAAAGTTAATGATTTATTGTGTGTGTAGTCCTCTTCTGGATTGCTACCTTGTCGTGGTGAAGGGGCTTGTGTACTTCAATGAAGTTATGAGCTATACCATTTAGGGTCAGCCAAGATTGGCAGGTCATGGCAGAGAGGTCAGACAAATTACAGTCCACCGAAGAAGAAACTGGCAAACCACTCCAGTATCTTTGCTAAGAAAATGTAATGGACAGGCACAACCAGAGACATAACGATATGGCACTGGCAGATGAGCCCCTCAGGTCAGAAGGTGCCTACCACATTACTGAGGAAGTGCAGTGGGCAAGTACATGTAACACCAGATGTAATGAAGTGGTTGGGCCAAAGCTGAAAGGAAAGTCTGATGCTGCAAAGATCAATTCAGAATAGGAACCTGCAATGTTAGAACTATGGGCGAAGGCAAACTAGATGTGGTCAAGAATGAAATGACAAGGTTAAACATTGATATCCTGGGAATTTGTGAACTTCAATGGACTGGAATGGGATATTTCACATCAGACAACCACCAGATCTTCTACTGTGGTCAAGAATCCCGCAGAAGAAATGGAGTAGCCATCCTAGTCAATAAAAGAGTGGCCAAAGCAGTGCTCGGATACAACCCAATAAATGACAGAATGATTTCAATTTGAATGCAAGGCAAGGCATTTAATATCACAGTGATCCAAGTCTATGCTCCAATCACGGATGCTGAAAAGGCTAAAGTTGTCCAGTCCTACGAATATATTCAACACGTCATAGATATAACACCAATAAAATATGTTACTTTCATCATGGGAGATTAGAACGCTAAAGTAGGAAACCAAAAGACACCTGGAATAACAGGCACGCTTGGCCTTGGAGTACAAAATTAAGCAGGTCAGAGATTAGTAGAATTTTGTCAAGATAATTCTCTGGTCGTAGCAAACACCATCTTCCAACAGCCTCCGAGACAACTCTACACATGGACATGACCAGATGAACAACATAGGAATACGATTGACTATATACTTTGCAGCCAAAGATGAAGGAGCTCTATACAGTCAGCAAAAACAAGACCTGGAGCTGACTGCGGCTTAGACCATGAGCTTCTTATTGCAAAGTTGCAAATTACCTTTAGGGTTTAGTCTCCCTAAGGGTAATAGGGGACTCCAGATGTGGACCCTTTGCTCACTGTGCCTTAGGGAGTCCAGCTGCACCTCACTGACGAGGCCCATAAAGGCCGAAACGCGTCTAGGTTTGCTGTTTCTCCTGTTCATGGTAGAATTGCCTGGTATTTCGGGGCTGGGTCACTCTTTAGAGTGGGACCAGACTGATATACTACAGGATATTTCTCCATGTGAAGGGCACAAGTGAGCTAAAAGAGGTTGCTCTCAGAGTAGCTTATCCTGGCTATAGAACTAACCTATTAAGGTTGGTTCATTCTCTGATGAGCACCTCTGACTTCGTTATTTTGTAAGTTGAAAATTAAACTGAAGAAAAAAGGGAAAACCATCAGACTAAGTAGATCTGAAATAAATAATATCCCTTGTGAATATGCAGTGGAAGTAAAGAATAGATTTAAGGAACTAGACATGGAAGATACAATGCCTGAAGAACTTTGGACCGAAGTTTGTAACATTATCCAGGAAACAGTAACAAAGAATATCCCTAAAAGAAAGAAAAGTAAGAAGTCAAACTAGCTATCTGATAAGGCTTTGAAAATAGCCCAGGAAAGAAGGAAGGCAAAAGGTAGCGAAGATAAGAAAATATTTGTCAAACTGAATGGAGGATTCCAGAGGATGTCAAGAAGAGACAAGAAGACATTCTACAATGAGCAATGTAAAGAGATTGGAGAAGATAACCGAATGGGTAAATCAAGATATCTCTTAAAGGAAAATTAGGGACCTAAAAGGCACCTTTCATGCAAAAGTAGGAGTGATAAAAGACAAAAATTTTAGGGATTTAACAGAAGAAGATCAGATAAAGCAGATAAAGAAAAGGTGGCAGGAATACACTGAAGATCTATGCATCTATGCATCTTAACAGCAGTGATGACCTTAGTAGTTTGTCCAATGAGTTGGAGCCAGACATCTTGGAGAGTGAAGTGAAATGGGCCCTAGGATGTCTTGCTGATAATAAGGCTGCAGGAGGTGATGGAATCCCAATTGCACTTTTCAAAATTATATAGGATGATCCTGTGAAAGTGATGCTTGCCTTATGCTAACACATTTGGAAAACTCAACAATGGCAAATAGACTGGAAAGGGTCAGTCTACATCCCAATCCCCAAAAAAACGCAGTGGCAAAAAATTCTCCA
The DNA here is from genome assembly GCA_027410445.1 of Discoglossus pictus. NCBI lineage: Eukaryota > Metazoa > Chordata > Amphibia > Anura > Alytidae > Discoglossus > Discoglossus pictus. Next base: position 63,149,780 of record CM050174.1, read on the forward strand.
ATTATCGAACAATTTCACTAATTTCACATGCTAGCAAGGTAATGCTTAAGATTCTACAAGCTCGACTCCAACAATATATGGACCAGAAACTATCATATGTACAAGCTGGGTTCCGCAGAGCAAGAGGCACAAGCCATCAAATTATCATTATCCACTAGATAATAGAAAAGAAAACAAGTTCAAAAAAACACTTCCTTCTGATTCATAGACTATTCTAAAGCCTTTCAGTGTGTGGATCACAACAAAATGTGGCATATCCTTAAAGAGATGGGAGTACCAGATCATCTCATCCTCCTCCTAAAGAATCTGTATGTCGACCAAGAAGCCATGGTCAGAACCAAACATGAGACAACAGAATGGTTCAAGATGGAAAAGGAGTGCGACAAAGTTGTATATTGTCACCTTATTTATTCAACTTATATGCAGAGTACATCATGCGTAAGGCTGGACTGGATGAATCCAAAGCCGGAATCAATATTGCTGGAATACCAACAACCTCAGATACGCCGATGATACAACTCTGATGGCTGAAAGTGAGGAGGAACTAAAGGACTTATTGATGAGGGTTAACAAAGAGAATGCAAAAGTTGGCCTGCGGCTCAACGTTAAAAAGACAAAGATCATGGAAAACAGCAATCCCACTTCATGGCAAATAGACAGGGAAGAAGTGGAGGCAGTGACAGATTTTATTTTCCTTGAATCCAAGATCTCTGCATATGGTGACTGTAGTCATGAAATAAAAAGACGTTTGCTTCTGGTAAGTTATCTTGTGTCAGGTTTTGCGTATCCATAGGGTTTTCATGGCAAATATACTTAGATTTGTATGACCTCTCTGCTATGACCTTGGGTGATCCTTCATGGTATAGCTCACAGCTTCATATAGGTAAACAAGCTCTTTCACCACAACAAGGTAGCGATCCAGAAGGGGAATGATTTATTACTATCATGGTATTGTACAATTAGTGAAGCAAAGATAAATGGTTAATACTTCATCTCAAGCATCTTTCAATTCACAGGTCAGGCTAAGGCAACTCAACAACTGTTCTTTATTTATGCTTGTATTGCTTTAGTGACAATTTTTTAACTTATTGTGATTTATTTTTCATGGAAGAAAAGTTTATGTCAAGGGCCGCTTTTCATGTTCCTGGATCTTAGCCCATTGAGAAGCCATAAAGGACAGACAGCCTGGCTCCAGCCACTGGACTATGTGCATGAACAACTCAGTTGTATTGTAATCTGCTTTGTCCCATTGTTTGTCAGATAAAGTTAATGTACTCTATTTGAGGTCTAGACCACTAGATATGGAGACAGCATTATGTGTATTTGGAGGTTGGCCTATTGATCACAGGTGCCAGACAAGATGCCAGACTATTATACCTCACGTGGAGTCAATTTCCTCTGTTTGTCTGGCACTCCCTGTCATTGTTAGGTTGCATATACCCTCCTCTGTATATAAACCCTATAAATATTATTGACTTTTCAAAAATAAATCAGTTCACTTCTGAGATATATAGAAATGGTATGTTCATTTATTTGCTCCTGGTGGCTGCGATACTGATCCTATCTCCACCCTGCAAGTGACTTGCCCTGGTCACTACCACAGGAAGGTTACTGAAACTCCTTGAAGTTCTGATTCCTGATGGATGGACCCTGACTGATACAGAAGCCAGATATCAGGGTGCTTGTGCAGAGATTTCCAAGAAGCCAATGGTCCTTGTGGGTAGTTAACCTGTAGTATATAGCAGTGATCTGAACAGAAATATCCCCTACCCCTGGATCATCACAGTTTATAATACAGTAAACATACTTTTCAAATGCATCTTGCTCTCCTTTTACCTTAAATGTTCTACTATAGCCTTTAAGATTATATGGTAGCAGATGTAATTCTCAATACCTTGAAGACCACTTTCACAATAATTTTATTAAAGTTGAGTATTAAAGCTCATTAACAGTATGTAGTGACTTAGCTAATCTTTTGTTAGTACTGCTTTGTTATATAGTACTTAACTGAAGATGAGATTACAGTAATCAAGGTGTCTGTATTATGTGCTCGGTTGGTAAAGTGTGTTTCCCTGAGGTTTCATGTACCATCAGAGGCTGGCAGTGTTGTTATATTTAATCAAGATAAATGTTCTCAATATCACAGAGGTAATGTGAAACCCAGTGTCATAGCTACTGCTGGTGTAAAGCACCGGGGCCCACAACAGTGTAAGGGACCCTGGAGTAAAGAAGGTCTCTTAATTTAGAGTAAATATTTTTACAGAAATGCAATCTGGGTGATTTGACCACCTACACATCTTCACATGTGTTTTGTCTTCTTTATTGACCCCAACAGGCATCTACCTTATATAGAGAAGCTGCAAGGGTTGGCAGCATATGAGAAAGTACCATTGATTCACCACTCTTTAGGAAAATATATACAATAAAATTAGTATACCATCTATTTCATTCAATGTGCTTTCAATGCTCCATACACTTTGCTTATTAATGTATTACATTTGTAATCAATAATTTAAAAAATGTTGGCCAGTCCCTTCTAACCACATACTTGCCCAAATTATGATCAACATAGTTTAATGCAAACAATATCCAATATGGTTAAATCTTTCCCATATACATAATATGACTTATTTTAGTAAGGCTGAGGATAACAATGCATATATTATAGGTACCCTTATGTGTGACCAGATTCTGGGCAGGTGAAAATCATGTTCCCAGTACCACTCACTTTGATGCTGGTGGTAATATTTAAGAATCAAGGCTATTATTGTTAGAAGTTTCTGCCATTTCCCCTAATGGACATAGATAGAATGCTGGCTTAGGCACAATGATATCTAAATAATTAAGACAGAGGTGCTCATCAGAGAACAAACTTACCTTAATAGGTTAGTTCTATGAACACGATAACCCACTCTGAGAGCAACCTCTTTTAGCTCACTTGTGGACTTCCAGAGAGAAATATCCTGTAGCATATCAGTCTGGTCTCACTCAAAAGAGTGATCCAGCCCCGAAGTACCAGGCAATTCTACTCTGAACAGGAGAAACAGCAAACCCAGGCGCGTTTTGCCCTTTTTGGGCCTCGTCAGTGAGGTGTAGCTGATGACTCCCTAAGGCACAGTGAGGAAGGGGTCCATGTCTGGAGTCATGTCCACAAAAAAAAACCTAAAAAGGTTAGTTCGTTAGTTCACTAATTGAGCATCTCTATTTTTGTTTTTTGTTTATTCAAATGACCCTTAGGGATTAGTCTCCCCAAGGGTGATAAGGGAATCCAGATGTGGACCCCATGCTCATTGTGCCTTAGGGAGATATCGGCTACACCTCACTGAGGAGGCCCAAAGAAGGCCGAAACGTACGTCTGGGGTTTGCTGTTTCTCCTGTTCAGGGTAGAATTGCCTGGTATTTCGGGGCTGGACTACTCTAGTGAATGGGACCAGACTGATATACTACAAGATATTTCTCCCTGTGAAGGGCACAAATGGCTAAAAAGGTTGCTCTCAGAGTGGGTAATCATGTCCACAGAACTAACCTAATAAGGTTAGTTCGTTCTCTGATTGAGCACCTCTATTTTAGTTTTTTTTTGCACAATGATACATGTCAGTTAAAACAAACATTCCCGACCAACACTGTGTAGCAATATCATTGAAATTTCATAAAAATAGACACTTACTATGGAACTCAGGACTCTGCATAAATGTGAGGGGTCGTTCCGTCTCCTTACATCCTGGGATGGATTATTTCTGAAGCTCACAGTTGAATCCAGTAGTGCAAGGCTGATATCAAGGATGCTTTCCTGAAACTGAATAATATCATTTTAGGATGCAATTATCTTTGGCTGAATACTGAATATAAAACCAATCATAATTAATATTACTGTGTGCTACCATTATAAAATATTATTTAAACATGTTTTCCAAGTGATATCTATACAATACTGTTAGCAAGCGTAACAAAAATATATGCTTCAATATTTTGAGTTCTACCAGTTCTTTCTTGCAACTCAAACCCATCAAAATAAAAAAAAATAAAAAACGGTCAGTTGTATTAAGCATTCATCCCAAATTTACAACTGCATATAATAGATGTGGTAATGTAAATTACATTTTATTTATTTATTTAACGAAACATACAGGGGTGTAGGGACTGGGGGAATAGGGGGGAAACAACAAATCAAATGAATGGGGGGCACAAAAAATATCAAATTTAAACCTAATCATGCATTGTCAGCTCTATGGAGCATTATTTGTTTCCCATGAAAGCTTTGACCCATAATAGATCTACCCCTGCTTCTTGTCCTGGGAGTAAAGTTGAATTACCACCCCCTGATTTTTTTGAGTACCTACTCCTATGCAATCACACATACATTGATACATTAAGGCAGCACACTATGCACTATTAGAATATTTTAATGGAATGTGCTTTGAATAGGTTTGAGTCCTGGTAGATATTTTATCCATCTCTACGATATTTAGGGCCTCATTCAATTGCGATTTGACCAATTGAATAGGGCTCTATATAAGCACATAGCATATTTTGTTACAGAAGTTTTTAGTTAGTGAGCTTCTATCCAAAAGCAAGGTCTTCACTAATTAAAAACTTAGGTATAAAAATATGCTATGTGCTAATATAGAGCCCTATTAAATTTGCCAAATCTCAAATTGAATGAGGCCCCTAGGCAGGGCCTACCTCTGTTGACAGAGGCTACCAAAGCTACCACTACTGACAGGGTAGTTATAAACATTGATTTAATAGATATTGCCAAGTCTGATGAAAATTCAGCAAGTCATAGGATTTATAGCACTGTTAAACATGTTTGGGGTCCCACAGCCGGTCCCCATGAATGCCAGATGAAGACCACAGGTCCCCATGAACATTGGAAGGTGACCATTCAGTCTCCAGATCCACCATGTTTCAGAACCACCATTATTTTTTATTTTAAATAATTTTAACAATAACTTGTGTAATATAATATCAATAAAGAAAAAGTGAAAAAAAAGTAACATATTAACACAATTTGTAAATGTTGAAATATGGGAAAAATTCAAAAAATTAAAATGGGTAAAAGGGGAAAGGAACGGGTTAACAAGAAAGAACATTCTAACCAATAGGGTGCCTGATGTTATGATTTAATCCTTATCAAAGGGATGTAACAGAGTTTATTATTTTTAATAAGTCAATAACCGTAGGGCGGAACTTGCAACTTTTGTTGTTTGAAGGAATCCCAGTATGTTTTATTGTTGGGTATTTTTTTTTTTTCTGTTTTGGAGTGGGATGATTTTTGGAAGCTAAGTATAATAAAGTAATATATCTGATGAGGCTAAATAATTTTCCAGCTTGACCCAATATTTTTGGTTTAGAGGTAAATGCCATGCCTGTACATCAGAGGCAACACTGTTGAATAAAATGTATTGATAATTCTAGTCGTACTAGTATAAGGTTTAGTTTAAAGTCTAAATAAAATAAAGCTGTTTGGAATGAAGATCCTCTCATTCCTCCAGCTGATTTGTACATAATATTGAGTGGTGTATGAATACATCTTTGTCAGTCCTAAGTAATACCATCTAGTTTTGAATAGGTCCATTTGCAAGACTGGTAACATTTGAGTGCAGTACCCATTATGTGTAATGAGTGTAGTTCTAGGAAACTACTAGTAACATAAAACATATTTGGTGGCACATAAGAACCCAAAAGGTTCTGGTCCATCCATTCTATCTACATAAAGCCAGGTTCAATTTAGCTTCAGGATTGCCTTATGCTGATTCCAGACATGTTTAAGCTCCTTGACTCTACCATTTCCACTGGAAAGTTGTGTACAATTTGTTACCAGTATGATATGAGTACAGTGTACTCTACACTATAGATCCACTGTGAGAATTGTTCAATATGTTTGATGGGTGTGGTGTGAGGACACTATGTGCTATATATCTACCTGAAAACATTAAGCCTCAGGTACATCACATATATTTAAAGGAAGCACCACCACCGCCATGTTATTCTTCCAAACAACCCCATTTTATCAAAACTTTTACTAACATTTCTAGATTATTCATACACTTTCCCAGTTCAGTGCTACATGAATAATAATAGTTAATATAATTTTATATTGATCTGCTGTGTTCCTTGAAAACATGGCATAGTATGTTTGTGTGTAAGAGCCCACATTGTTCCTATATACAATTAAAGTAACATAGAACAGGTTTTAAATATGGTAAAATGTAAAATGTAGGGACTAACAAATACTTTGTCAATTGAATATTATTTAAAAATGTATTTTCACAAATTTAAATTAGATTGAAGAGTGTCAATCTGAGCTGTCAGTCAGAGATTTCTGATCCACCCACAAACAGAGTTTGGTTAATGAGAGGTCATTGCATTTAATTATTAGCTAGCGACTTGCCCGTGTTCTTGGATCGCGTCAGTCTTTTTCGGAAAATCCGTAGCTGTTTGGTGGTGTTTTGCGTGTTTAGGGTCCTGTAGCCTCGTTTTCGTTTTGTTCGGTGGCCATTTTTTGTCTCGCTTAGGTGATTTTCTGGGTGTCTAAACTCTTTTATTTTGAGTTAAATTGAGGTGTAACTTTACTTGCAGAGGTCCTGGGTTCCCCCTTGCTGTGGGTAAGCTTTTTATGTGTTTGTTGTGTGTATTTATTGTGTTTCTAATGTTTTTCGTGTTGCGCGGGTTGCGTCCTTGTTTTCGGATCTCGTACGTCTTTTTTGGAAAATCCGTATGTTTTTTGTGCTGTTTTGCGTCTTTAGAGTGCTGTAGCCTCGTTTTCCTTTTTTCCGGCTGCCATTTTTTTTCTCGCTTAGGGGATTTTTGAGTGTCTAAACTCTTTTATTTTGAGTTAAATTGAGGTGTAACTGCAGTTTTCGAGGTCCTGGGTGCCCCCCCTTGCTGTAGGTGAGCTTTTCATGGATTTGTTGTGTGTATTTATTGTGTTTTTAATGTTTTCATATGCGGGGGTTTCGGGCGGTAAGGTCGTATTTTTTGCGAGGTTGTAATGTTTGTTGTTTGTCGTATGTCCGCAAATTTTGCGAGGTCTGCAGTTGCTGGCAAGGAGCGCCTTCGGTGCTCCTTGCCAGCAACTTAGGCCCTTGCTTCGTGAGGGCCGCAGGCTCGCTAAGCGAGCCTGCAGCATTAGCAACGTCCCGCATGTTCACAACTATATAAGTGATAAGCCTTGTAAGGTTGTTTTGTTTCAGAGCAGTTGGCTGCACATACAAAAAAAAAGACTAAGCATGCCCAGAACCAGGTCACTGCTCAGAAACAAATAAGGGGCTTATCAACAATTAAATGCATTGGTATTTCCAGTGAAGGAGATACTGTTAGCGCAGAAGGTGCAAAGCACTGTGACCCACAAAATGTTGGGGCCCTCAAGTACTGACTATTGATTTATTAGAAAAAATCATTTTTAATAATATTCAATTAATAAAATGCTTGTTATTACCTACAGTTAAAAATTATACAATATTTGGGATAATTGTAAACTTAAACTATGTGTTACTTTAGTACAATGAGTCCCCAAGTTGATATGAATAACTCCAGTGAATGTTATAATTTAAATGCCGTAACTCATTCACTCCAGTACTTTTTCAATGTATTTACCTGCCCATAGTTCCATGGGACACCTCCAGGATTCCCTGCATCGCCCATGAAGATAAGACCAAATTCTGACAGGACATATTCATCTCTCTGTGCCTGATCTGCCAGGTATACTGTATCACCTGCAATGCCAAAACATACATGGGTGTGAACGAGGTAATAAATTCTCCCAGAACACTATGACACTTGGTGGACCCAATGTTACATGTCAAAGGATGGCGGCAGAGTTCAATTGACCAATAAATACTTTAAACTAAAATGCTTGTCTTGCCAGGCTCCTATAAATGTGTAATATTTTAATATATTAACATACAATTAATATTTAATCAATATTAATAAAGTTAAACCATGAAGGCTCAATACAACCAATCCAATCAAATTCCCCATGAAATATCATGCTTTGGATAAAGGGCCACTACAATGTACTAACATCATGATTTAGATGTTTTATTTAGACATTGATCATTGATACTATTCATATTTAATAATTTAATAAGACAACATTCAATATTAAGCTTCTGTTCAAAGATTTGCTGCCGATTTCCATCCACTAGAAGACCAATGGGTGGTTATTTTGTTTAGCATACAGCTGATACATTTTAAGGCACAAAGTATACCAACACAATGGCCCCTATTAGTTGTAGACTTATTCTTTTAAAGAGATTTCTTGTGTCGGCTCTTGCAGTTGGGGCAGCCTATGGATGATTGTTTATTCTCATATCAAATCAAATTGTTCTTTATGCCCTTTAATAAATGTGTCTCTCAACACTCCCACCCTCCCCTTAATGACCTTTTTCTCTGTGGACAAAACTGTAATTAAATATTATAGAAGATCATTAATGAATAATGAAAAAATAACTAACTCGTTAACAATTGTTACTGAAAGTATATATTTTAAGGCATATCATTATATATTCATAAATGACAGTATCATATGTTATGTTCAATAGTCTGTTCTGTCTCTCTCTGTGTTTTCTCCCCTGGTGCTATCTCCCTATGTGCTGTCTCTCTCTCACACTCTACCTCTCTCTGTATGCCCGTTCCATGCGCCCTCTCTCTCTGTGTGCACCCACTGTCTCTCTCTCTGCATCCCACCCGCTCTCTCTTCCACCCTCCCTCCTCTCTCTTACTCCCTCTCTGCCTCCCTCCCTTCCTCCCTCCCCTCTCTGCTTCCCTCCCTTCCTCTGCCTCCCTCCCTCGCTATCCCTCTTTCTACCTCCCTCCCTTTCTCTCTCCCTTCTCACTCCCTCTCTCTCTCCCTCTCTCGCTATCCCTATCTCTGCATCCCTCTCTCTCTCTCTGCCTTCCTCCTCTCTCTCCCCTCTCTCCCTCACTCTCCCTCTCTCTCTCTCCCCTCTCTCTGCCTCCCTCCCTCTCTCTCTCTCCCTCTCTCTGCCTTCCTCCTCTCTCTCTCCCCTCCCCCCCTCCCTCTCTCCCTCTCTCTGCCTCCCTCCCTCGCTATCCCTATCTCTGCCTCCCCCTCTCTCACTCTGTCTCCTTCTCTCTCTCCCTCTCTCTGCCTCCCTTTTCTCTCTTTCAGCTTCCCTCAATCTCTCTCTCCTTTTCTCTCTCTCTCTCTGCCTCCCTCTCTTTTTGCCTACCTCCCTTTCTCTCTGTCTTCCCCTCCCTCTCTCTCCCTTCCTTTGCCTCACTTCATTTCTCTCTCTCCCTCCATCCCTCTCTCTCCCTCCCTCCCTCTCTCTCGTCCTCCCCTCCCTCTGGTACAGCGTAGTTTTAACAGCTCTAAAATAATACAACTACACATACACGACTTAGTAGTGCATGAGCAGTGTAAGAAGGCGGAATGGCACATGCGTGGCACAGATGTGCAGTTGTTACTGTTCGCGTGCTGCTGTGGTTAAAGTGTACCGTGACTGGACAAAATGCACCATTGCAAATAAACGGCGTGGAATTACTCCCTAAGAAGTCAATTATTGGTTAAAACTTTCATGGGAAAGACATACTGCTCCATAGCTCCCTCTAGTTGCATATATGGTAATATATGGTAATGCACAATTAAGTTTAATTTTGCTGTTTTTGTGTCCCCTATTCATTTAATCTGGGGGGATCCCCCCCCCCGAGTTCCTACAACCCTGATATATATACATACACACAACACACTGTGTGTACAATACACCCTTGGGATATGTAAAGTAGTAATACAGTTCACAGTGTGTTATGGGTAATATATTGTTTTTGTTTTATTAATATGATTTTAGGAGCCTAGTCTGTCTAATAATACTCTACAGCTAATGTGATGGTCGTTTATGAATGTCCTGTCTGTGACCAGTGCAGTGCAATGGCAGTACAGCCTTTGTCAGTGTACTCGTCTAAATACCTAATAGATTATGTTCATCATAATTGACCTTTCCTTTTGTTCTTATAAGGTGCTGTTCAATAGCAGCTCTGGTTTTAATGCTATGAACCAATATTTGGATGACGTGAGTATTTCTTACTTAATATGCCAAAGAATATATGGGTGTGTATATTATACCTCTGGCCCAAACATTGAAAAGCAGCACAAAGTTTCCAATGTAGGCAATGCCTCCACTTGTCTGCACACGCAAAGAATATCGTCCAATCACTGCATCAGGTGGAGGGAAGATGGTGACGGTCATTGAGTTATATCCATTTGATTTCCTTCTGGCCCCCCATACATTACTTGATGTTGAAGAGGATTCAGGAAAAGTATAATCCAGAAGAGAGGAACCTGACAACATTAAAAAAAAGAGTTATAATGGCGGAAGTAGAATCCCCTGTGGAAATGGTCTTATAAGTAATTAAGGTGAATACTGTACGAATCGACTTGTGGGATACACTGTTTGTAGGGTCATGTAGTAAGCATAGTTATTGAAATTCAGGTGTTGATATTAAGTTTTTTGTGGGTTATATGGAATGCAGAATTATAGTTACATAGTAATTGAGGTTGAAAAAAGATTTAAGTCCATCAAGTTCAACCATTTTAGATCTCCTCTGATATTTGTAATATGCAGGTTAATTAGTATTTGGTCGAGAGAAAGCAAAGAAAAAAACAAAAGATTCCATTGAAACATTAACAATTGTTGCAAAGGGGAAAAACAAAAAATACAATTCCTTCCAGACACCAAATACTGGTGATTGGATTCCTCCCTGGATCAATAATCCCTCTCTAATTTACCAGGATACCCCTAAATGCTCTTTTTATTCAAACATATGTGGATAACCCTTTTCTTTCTTTAAGGTGCAATCTTTTTACTTCTAACCTCAAGGGATGTATTCTTGTCAGCTGAAAACCTCTTGGCATAAAAAGCTCCCTTGAAAAATCTTTATACTGACCCTGGATGTATTTACAGTATATAAGGTAATCATATCCCCTCTTAGACACTTTTTTCTAGGGAAAATACGTTTAATTTGGTTAGACTTTCTTCATAACTTAGCCCCTCCATTCCCCTTATTAGTTTTGTTGCCCTCCTCTGTACTTTGTCCAGCTCTAAAATGTCCTTTTTATGAAGTGGTGCCCGAAATTGTACTCCATATTCCAAATGAGGGCGTACTAGGGATTTGTATAGTGGCAGAATTAAATGTGCTTCCCTTGCTTCTATACCCTTCTTAATACAGGCTAATATTTTATTTGCCTTTGCAGCTGCTGCTAGCATTGAGCACTGTTAGATAAGTGGTTGTCCACAAACTCCCAGTGGGATACCGTATATACTTGAGTATAAGCCAAGTTTTTTAGCCCCTGTGTCTCTTCCCCCCGTGTCTCTCCACCCCCGTGCCTCTTTCCCCCTCTCCCTCTCCTGTGTTTCTTCCCCCCCCTTATCCTCCTATTCAACCCCCCTCCTCAACCCCCCTCCTCATCCTTAATCCCCATCCTCAACCTCAACCCCCCTCTTGATCCTCGCTCCTCAACCCCCCGCCTCGACCCCCCTCCTCACTTTACCCTTCTCTAATTACCTCCACCTCTCCCTTTCCCCTCATTTACCTTCCATCAGCAGCAGCTCCTCCTCCACTCCTCCGCTTATCTTCCGGCTGCTTCAGGACCCGGCATATGCTAATGATGAGACGTCACATGCGTGTCACGTCATTAGCATTGGCCGGGTCCCGACGCAGCCGGAAGATGCACGGAGGAGTGGAGGAGCGGAGGAGCAGCTGCTGATGGAAGGTAAGTGTGGAGAGGGGTTGAGGAGGGAGGATGAGGAGGAGGGAGGATGAGGAGGGAGGTTGAGGATGAGGAGGGTGGTTGAGGGGGGGATTTAGGATGAGGAGGGGGTTTGAGGAGGGGGGTTGAGGATGAGGTGGGGGTTTGAGGAGGGGGGTTGAGGATGAGGAGGGGGGTTTAGGAGGGGGGTTGAGGAGGGAGAATGAGGAGAGAGGTTGAGGAGGGAGTTGAGGATGAAGAGGGGGGTTGAGGAGGGGAGTTGATGAGGGTGGTTGAGGAGGGGGTTGAGGAGAGAGGATGAGGAGAGAGGTTGAGGAGGGAGTTAAGGATGAGGAGGGGGGTTGAGGAGGGGAGTTGAGGAGGGTGGTTGAGGAGGGGGTTGAGGAGTGAGGACGAGGAGGGTGGCTGAGGAGGGGGGTTGAGGATGAGGAGGGGGTTGAGGTGGGGTTGAGAATGAGAAGGGAGGATGAGGAGGGGGTTGAGAAGGGAGGATGAGGAGGGGGAGAAGGGAGGGGGAAAGAGACACAGGGGAGGGAGGTGTAAGAGACACAGGGGAGGTAGAGGAAGGGAAGAGACACAGGGGAGGGAGGAGGGGAGAGACACAGGGGAGTGAGAGGGGGAAGAAACACAGGGGAGAGAGAGGGGGACACAAGAAAGGAGCACAGAGGGCACACAAGAGGGGGACACAGAGGGCAGCACATTTCCCACCCTCGGCTTATACTCGAGTCACTAAGTTTTCCCAGTATTTTGTGGTAAAATGGGTGCCTCTGCTTATACTCGGGTCGGCTTATACTCGGGTATATACGGTAATTTATGACACTTTATCCATGTTAGCTTTTTTTTAGGTGTTTTTAGCATTTAATGACGTTTCACATGTCCTTGTTTGTGTAAGCTTCCTTTGGTACATTTAAATGTGTATAGATATGTGTAGGCATATACTTACCTGAAGTAGTTAAAAGGGTGGCATTGAACTGCATCTTGTCTTCTGCTGTTACTGATCTGTTGCACATCATGTTAATTTCGAATGGCTGACCTCTGCGCACTATCAGTTCATTGCTGACATAGATGTTGGTGTTGTGTGCCGTCCTATTTCCATTTATTTGCAGATCAGAATTAATAACTTGCAGAGCTGTAAGAGATAAACGTGTTGTTGTTTTTGTTGTAATGGAAATAACTAAATATTTTAATTATTAAGTTAACTTAGGAAATAATGTGTGGTTTGTATCCGAATGAACCAGCAATGAACCGGACAGCAAATGCATGTGAAGAGTGAGCTAGAGGATGCCAAGACTATGTGGTACAAATATGACCAGACTCACAAGCTGACACATGAAAATGAGCCATATAAAATCCATTAAAGATTTCAAAGAGTTGTCATGAAATTATATTCCAAGATCAGGAAGGCCTTCTAGCAAGAACATCCAACTGGCAATCATTGAAACAAGATAAAATGTGGCTGCCTCTATGTCCAAAGTAATGTCCCCATGTCACTACCGTATAGTCCTTTCTCATTCTCTTCCCATTCCGTGTAAATAATAGTCTAGCATGGCTATGGATGTCATGGTTCATGGAGTTACCTCCATCCAGTGAGATGACTACTATATTCTGAGGCCTGGCTATCTGCTCTGTTGTGCTCCTGCCATCCATTACTGTTTGGATTGACACAAGCTATTATTATATTGCCAACATTTATACTATTACACATTGTATTGTAGTAATTACCCCAGTCCTAGAGTGACATATTGGACTTATCCATAAGTTCTGGTCTGCCAATCCTTGTCTGATTAAGTGCTATTGCAATAGTGATTCCAGTCCTACAGCCTCATTAAATTGGGGCTAGGCTTTAAAACGTAGCTTGTAACGTAGCCAGCACGACTTAAGGCTATTAAATTAGCCCTGTAAACATCCCCACAGACGACGTGCTGGGTAAGCCACAGGGCTGCCGAAAAATGCCTACGGGAAGCGAACATGGAACTTAGGGCCACAAATCCTTTGTTCTCTCAAGCCCGTAAACACTACATTCCAATTCAGCTATTTATTTGCAATGAAGCCACCCGCGAGCCAGCCCTTAACATGCAAATGGAGCCCAAAACTCACAAGGGGGGTAAAGACCAATTCGTATTCCCGAATTGCAAATATACACACACTACTGTACTTTATATAAAAGGGAAAGTGATGTTAGGCCTTAGAATTAATAGCACAACATTATCAAAATCATAAATCGGCCCAAAAAATACTTTATTTCATGTTTAATTTCCGTGTTAAATAAATCCCGGCAATCAATGTGTTAATACATATACTGTCAGTCGCATGTAATAGAATATCATATTTATGGCTTTATTAATGTTGCATTATAGCTGGAATGTGGGTCCGGTCTCAAACTGTAATTGAAGCCCGTAAGGCTTGGAAATCTACCCTCCCCTTTTTCAGTGATGTAATGCCTACGATCTCTTTTTCCATTGGCTATGTCTTTACCCGTAACTACGGTCTACACTAATTGATCGTCCGCACATCCTTCGTTCTATGAAGGAGCATCTCAAGCCCGTAGCTCACAGCCCATTCTAATTTAATAGCACTGTAATTCAACCAAATTTCAAGCCCGCAGCCATTGCGAGCTTCATCGAAGTTAATAGGGCTGATAGAGTGGTGTCTTGGTCATACCTCTATGTTTTGGTTTGCTATACCTTCGTGACTGGGCATTGTGATTGTCTTTACCTAGTTGCCCAAGTTTCCACATTGTTTCCATTCTTTGGGACTTTATCCAACTATCAGACATGCATGTTTTCATTTAACCATGACAATCAGCAAAGTCTCTGATCCTGATAATTATTTGGTACCCAGACTCACTTCACTCCTGACAAATGTATAAGCACGATTTCATAAAAGGTTCAGGAGTACAGTGATGTTCTCAGACTCCACAGTCACTTCTGTTGATGGTGGTTGGAGGATGCACTTAGTCCCTACGGAGTTTCTGCCCCATTTATTTCTATATGACCACCATTCTTTGCTGCACTACATCAAAATTGCGTTCAAAAGAAGCAATCTGCTCGGACAACAGGAACCCGGACAACAGAAACCTGGGATGCTTAAGCATTGCTGGGGCTTTTGCACCACACTAAGTCTAGGATACCCTGGTGGTCCAGTGGTTAGGATTCAGTGTTTTCACAAATGCGGCCTGGTTTTGACAGTCAGGGGACCAAGAGGTCACACCACCTTGGATTGGAGACCACCTAGGAATACCAGAAGCTGTATACTGTGGCCCACTGGAGAAGGAACTGGCAACCCACTCCAGTATCTCTGCCATGAAAGCCAAGTGGATCAGCATGACCATGGACACAAAGATGCTCCTGGTGTGTTTTGCGGTCCATGAGGTCATGGAGAGTCAGACACAACTGAACGATGCAATAATGACAAAACTAAGTCTAACTAAGAGACTAACTAAGCGGGTTCAAGTTCATTGGCTGACGGGGCAACCCTCAATACAGTTAAACAGGTTAACAAGTTTATTGCGCTCTGGAACCTTAATTTGAAAAGAAAAAGAAAACACTATGCAGCACATTAATATATAATCTCTTTCAGATGCAATAAAAAAAACAATTATTTCCATGGTATTTTAAGGATTAAATCTTCAAAGAACTAAATGTGCATTTGAAAACTCCCCTAAGCATTTTCCATCAGTATACAACGTTAGCAAGACTTAATTGGGGCAACACCTAGCGTAATATAGACATTTTTGGAACAGTAAGGGAATTAAGCCACAAATGGTATACTGAAAAGATTTTCATAATGTAATAAAAAACATAGTTTAATTACAGGTAAATTGCAGACTATGTAGGCCATTCTGTTCCTGATACCTGTCAGTTACTTTATATACATTAATTATGTAGGTTAGGAAATGTCTGCTAATGATTAACAATTGTATCCATTGTTTATAATTTTATATGGATACTCACAAAACAATGAACGCCTAGTGCTTCACACTAAAGTACTTTAATACCACTAAATAATAAAATAGGAACTTTATTAACACACTAGCGACTTGCCCGTCAAAAATGACGGTAATAAAATTTGAAGCCTCGCAATGCTGTTTGCCACACAATGCAAGGCTTTCCCCCTCTAACCTGCCTGTCTTTAGATGAGCGCCTTTGGCCCCCATTGCAAGCTTATCAATGAGCGCCTTCAGCACTCATTGCATGCCTCTCCCCCCCCTCTACCTCTCCCACCCTCTACTTGATGGGAGGCGCTCATTGCAAGCCTCTTCCCCACTCTACTTCCTCTCCCTCCCCTGTGTCATTTTCCCCCCTCTCCCTCCCCTTGTCCCTTTCCCCCTCTCCCTCCCCTGTGTCTCTTCCCCCCTCTCCTTCCCCTGTGTCTCTTCCCCCCTCTCCTTCCCCTGTGTCTCTTCCCCCCTCTCCCTCCCCCTGTGTCTCTTTCCCCTCTCCCTCCCCGTGTGTCTCTTCCCCCCTCTCCCTCCCCCTGTGTATCTTCCCCCATCTCAATCTCCTGTGTCTCTCTTCCCCCTCCTCCCTCTCCTGTGTCTCGTCACGTCATGTGACATCACGTCATTAGCATATGCTGGTCCAGACACAGCCGGAAGACATGCTGTGGGGGAGAGATGAGCATCGGCAGCTCCTGCATCAGAGTAAGAAGTAAGCAGAGAGGGGTATAGGGATTGAAGAGGGTGAAAGTAAGGAGGAGGATATGGGGGAAGGAGGAGGAGGATATGGGGGAAGGAGGAGGAGGATAAGGGGGGAAGGAGGGAGGACAGCCTCAGTGGGGCAGGCGAGCCCTGCAATGAGCTCCTACAGCGCTCAAGCTGGGAGAGATGCGGCGTGCTGGGGGCGAGAGAGTAGCGAGGCGATCATCGCGAAACCTGCAATGAGCACCTTTGGTGCTCATTGCAGCTAAGTCCCGCGAGCCTCCACCCCCACAACTGCTTTTCTTGCTTTGGGAGCCCCGCAAATCGTGACGACAACTCGCAGTACGATAACTATATATGTGATGGAAAATGACAGCGCAGCAGTAAAAAATAAGGAGTCATAGAAATTCATACATATTCATGGAATATACGTATATGTTCTTTCATAATATGTGTAATAAATGGAATCACAAGATTACTATATAAGTAGTAACTATATACACACTAGAATATTGCCCGTCAAAAAATGACGGCAATGAAATTGTAAGTGAGCTAAGGGTGTTTGGTGTATATAATGTGGCTGATGTAGAGTCGTTCGTTTTCTATGTCGTGCGAGTTTTTCTGAATATTCGTAGCTGTTTGGTGGGGTTTTTCGGAATATCCGTAGGTGTTTGGTGGTGTTTTGCATGTTTAGGGACCTTTAGCCTTGTTTTCGTTTTGTTCGGCGGCCATTTTTTCTCTTGCTTAGGTGATTTTTGGGTCTCTAAACTCCGAAATTTGTGCTTAAATGGAGGTGTAACTTCACTTGCAGAGGTCCTCGGTGCCCCCCCTTGCTGTGAGTAACCTTTTTATGTGTTTGTTGTTTGTATTTGTTGTGTTTGTAATGTTTTTGGGGTTGCGTCCTTGTTTTCTAACCTTGTAGGTATTTTTCGGCAAATACGTAGGTGTTTGGTGGTGTTTTGCGTCTTTAGACTGCTGTATCCTCGTTTTCTTCGGCGGCCATTTTTTCTCTGGCTTAGAGAATTTGTTAGTGTCTAAACTGCTTTAATTTCAGTTAAATTGAGGTGTAACTTTAGTTTTCGAGGTCATGGATGTTGTAGGTAAGCTTTTTATGTATTTGTTGTGTGTATTTGTTGGATTTTTGATGTTTTGATGTGCACATGTTGCAGACGTTTTTTGCGAGGTCGTAATGGGTCGTAAAATTTCTCATATTCTGTTTCTCGTATTCAGCGCTCCTTGCCAGCAACTGCGACCCTCGCAAGCGTTAGCAACAACTCGTATGCTCACAACTATATATACACATATTAAAAAGTGCATATAGAGTGTTTCCTGGGTAAGGAGCAAAACTTATTGAATAATCTATTCTTTGTTTTTATGTATTATAGTTGTTATCTTTGCATGGTAAGTATATGCAACAATATTTTATTTTAGATTTGTTAGTTATTGTTAGTCTTAAAATTATTTCTTTTGAGACGGGAAGTGTATTCAATAAAATGCTGAAGCACTCAAATACTCAAGCTGTTTTCATTTATTAAAAAAAAAATACATTCACATATCTGATTAAAATATTAAAATGATTACCTTTTAAAATGGTAATTATATTCTTTCTTCTGATAATGATTTTATTAAATAGCAGAGTGTCACTTTCCAAAAATAGTTTAGGTTTAGACAGCCAAGTAGGGCCTCTCTTATTCTCTTGGACTTAGTTTTCAGAGTATTTTGTTTGGTAAGATGGTAAATATATTCACATCTTCAATAAGTGCAGGGGGGAGAGACACAGGAGAGGGAGGATGGGGAAGAGACACAGGGGATTGGTGAGAAACACAGGGGACAAGGGAAATACACAGGGGGGAGACACACTGGGGAGGGAGAGACATAGGGGATAGAGACACAGGAGAGGGAGAGGGGGAAGACACACAGGGGAGGAAGAATGTGGGAGAGACACAGGGGAGGGAGTGGTGGGAGAGACACAGGGGAGGGAGTGGTGGGAGAGACACAGGTTAGGGAGAGGGGGGAGAAACAC
This sequence comes from Discoglossus pictus, assembly GCA_027410445.1. Lineage (NCBI taxonomy): Eukaryota > Metazoa > Chordata > Amphibia > Anura > Alytidae > Discoglossus > Discoglossus pictus. The sequence goes on from CM050174.1 coordinate 63,168,176, forward strand.
AGAAGCGGGAGGTCTTGAGATACAGAGGGGGAAAGTGGGAAAGAGACACAGGGAGGGAGAGGGAGGAGAGAGACACATGTTCCCTCGGTGGCCATTCTTTTCTTGCCCATGTTTGGCTCTACTATCCCATATCTATATCTAAAAAACTAGAGCTGATGCTGTATACCCAATGTAATTTTCTGAATCAGTGTCCCTAATAACCCCAGGAACAGTCCTAAAAACCAAGACACCAAGAAAAGAAAAATGTTGTGCCTGTGTAATACTAATGACATTACATAGGGGCTTTTTTGATTCCTTAGATATTTTTGTAAGAGTAGTAGGTGTATTCCCATCTTCAATAAAGTGCCAGGGTAATAATAGTGATTTGTTAATCTTTAAATAACACTCTCATATTCTATATTTTAACGGGCACAAAATCCAGACTTGGTAATCCAGTGACCTTGGACCAATGCCTGGAATATAATCTATTAAGCTTAATGCACTGATGCTGCAGTCCTATTGTAAAATACTCATCTCTAGCAATATCAAGCCAATGAATTACTCTTCCCAACTAAACTCCTAAAATGATTAAAAACACTTGAAATCAAATATAAAAAGTAAACACCGCTTTTATTGGTGTAAAAGGTGTTTGATTTCCTTTTGTGCAAGGAGTTATGATGACCAAGAGCTTGCCAATCCTGGAAAGGAATTTGTGCCTGTGTACCATTAAAGAATGCCATCTTGACTTGACTACTTCCCTTTCATCCACTACTAGTAATTGGCATGGTGCCCTTAGATCTGAGGGTCTGTTTTCCCACCTAGACCTGGAACCTTGTATATTGTACCCTGGAACTATGTAATCTGCTCACTCGCTACAGACTATTCATAATAAATATATATACCGTAATTATATCCTTAACGGACTGTGGATCACAGACTATGCCAGGTGTGGTTCTTGGCCCTATCAGGAAGCATGGATCCTAATATATGGCATTTCTTGACCATGAATAGTAACTAGTCCAGGATGTTCAGATTGTTCATATATTGAATTATCTATGATTTGTACAATTTCAACGAGCAGGTGTCATGATTTAATTGTTTAAGGACTCATATTGTCAGTGGTTTGTGAGTATGTCCAAGGGAGCATGACATTGTTACATTGGGATTATGTGTTATTGTGTGGTTATATGTTGACTGTACATGGTTATTATGTATCCTAGGTATAATATATTAATGGGGAAATATGTTATGGGTTATAATATGTTAGTATTATATTGTATATTGCATTATGGAGTGATAGCTATGTTTTGATTAGTCAACCCTCCTCCATTGTATAAACTCTCAGTCAGGAGTTGCCCATATGGCCCTGAAGGTAAACACTGAAATGATAGTAGTCAGGAACAAAGAAATCTCCACAGACATAGAGGCACCATAACCCCAGGGGGTCTACAGGGATTCTCACTCAGAGAATCAGGGCAAAGTCCAGAGGGCAGGGAGATGTTTCTCCCTTGAAAGTCAGTGACCAAATGAATTAGGTAGCCACACCTAGTGGGCAGACCTGGGAGGAGTCTCATGGTTCCCAGTAGGGACCCTGCCTGATTGGCCAGAGGCAGTTAGGGGCTGGCTAAAGGTAGCCCCTCCTGGTAATTTTGTATGCATGTTTAAAAGATGGTGTTCTCCAAAATAAAGGTGGTTGAGAGATAGTTTTCACATAAACAAGGTGTGAGACTATTTCTGTGTGTTGTATCCTGACTTGGGGAGTGGTCTTGCTATGGGCCACTAAGTAACCGGGATCCAGTATTCTCTGTCTGTAGCTGTTGGGCCTTGCCCTCTTCAGAGGCCATCTTTTGTGCCACAGAGAACAGGAACTACATGATTCTGCTGGGGTAGGTTTGAACTAGGTTCATATCAGGCCCCTAAGAAGAAGCAGATCGTGACATTTGGCTGGCAGCGGTGGGGATCTCTGTATAAAACACAGAAGGATGGCAGCTTATGAAGAGATGTCTGCAGCAGAGGAGGAGGAAGTGTCCAGACGGTATCAAAGATGGATGGAGGTAATGCCTGCAGGTTTTACTAAGGATCAGCAGAGGGAACTCCGGATACAAATCACACAGGAGGTAAAGGGGAACAGGAGAAGGGGAAGCAATGGCCCTGTCTCAGCTCCTGTGGAGGGGAAATGCTTATCCCCAGTTGAGATAGAGAATGTTCTGGTGACTGGAAAGGACTGTAGAGGAATGGGCCTTCTAAATAAATGGATGGCATTCCTGGGACTATGGCCAGGTCACAGGCTAATGGAATGGCTGGAAGAATTGGTATATGAGGAGGTCGCCCTGGAAGATCAATATGCTTATTGGGTTGGACCTGTTGGGATACATCATCATTTTTCATTGGGGTTGGAAAAGGCACTTTGGGACATAGTACATGGGGATCCGGACTGTGGCTTGGGGACAGAGAAAAGAAAGCTGTGTCTGTTTGCCAAGCGCTGTCACATGCTGGGACTGGAGACAGGCTCTCATACAGCTAAATTACTTTGGCCTTTGATCCAACAGGAACTACAGCTGGAGGTGGATTATATAGACTTACTGGATAAAGCATCCCTGGATGGTTGTTGGCCAGCCAGCTGGGAGGGCTCATTCCAGTCAGGCATGGAACAGAACCACCTAACAGGTACTAAAGAGACCCAGCTAAATATTGCTGAGGCTGGGTCAGAAAATAAATGTATGGACTGGGGGGAGAATTTTGATATCCATGATTCTCAAAATAACAAGGATGCCGGCATCCATGGGGTTGACTGGGAAGGGGAAGAACTGGTCCCTATCTTTAGGGGGCTAAGTCTCACCCAGTTAGAGGAATGGGGACAGGGGCAAACCACAACAGTGCCGGGCCAAGGGGAAGAACTGGGGAAAAGCTACTCTGCTCCTAGTGTAAGAGAAGAACCTAATGAGCACTGGGCCCTACCATTTGACTGTGGAAATTGTAGAGAGGTTCCTTGGATGACTATTGTCCAGGAGCCAGCCACAGACCCTGGAGCAGAAACAGAAAGTAGCCCTGTTCTTCAGCCTGAACAAGAGGCAGTAGCAGCTGCTTCTCAGGCGCTACCTGTAACTACACACCAGGCAGTCTCAGATGGAGAGAGTCAGGAGGTTCCACCTGAGGATCCAGAGACCAAAGAGCCAGAGGGTACCCCAAATTGTGATTTGTCTCCTGGTCTCCCGACAATGACTCACCTGCAGCTGCCCAAAGACACTGGATGTTTACCTGTAACCCTGGAAAGAAGGGGCCATTGGCCAGGCTTGGTGGGAGAGAGGTTGGCTACTGAGCCACAACAGCTTGTATCAGAACTGCCCATTAATCCAGCATGGATGCCACCAGTCACTGTCACTAGCCCATGTTGCAACTCCAGTATCCCAGTTTATTCAGGAGAAAGCTCAGGCCTGACAAAGGGAACCTTGTACTCTTCAATTTTACCCATGGGACTGAGTGCTGATCCAGAATCAACAGGACAAGAGGTCCCCCTAGCCTGGAAGGAGAGGGCTTTGCTGGGTAAGGATCCTCCCAAGTTTATGCTGGACTTACTGGCTGGGATGTACTGTTTCCCCTGGACTACCTTGAAGGGTCCTCTATGGCAGTTGTCTTATAAGTCTCCCCAAGGGCTTATGAAGGTGTCTAGGCCACTGGGAAGGAGTGAGTATTCACCCTGGACAGGGGGAGGCAGAGAGCCACTGAGGCTATCACATGAATGTACTTTCCAGACAGGAGGACAAGTAAAAGCAGTATAGCTAGAGAATTATCCGTTAGGATGATCCTCTATGCTATACTAGAAAGGAAGGGGAAGAAGTTGTCATGATTTAATTGTTTAAGGACTCATATTGTCAGTGGTTTGTGAGTATGTCCAAGGGAGCATGACATTGTTACATTGGGATTATGTGTTATTGTGTGGTTATATGTTGCCTGTACATGGTTATTATGTATCCTAGGTATAATATATTAATGGGGAAATATGTTATGGGTTATTATATGTTAGTAGTATATTGTATTATAGAGTGATAGCTATGTTTTGATTAGTCAACCCTCCCCCATTGTATAAACTCTCAGTCAGGAGTTGCCCATATGGCCCTGAAGGTAAACACTGAAATGATAGTAGTCAGGAACAAAGGGATCTCCACAGACATAGAGGCACCATAACCCCAGGGGGTCTACAGGGATTCTCACTCAGAGAATCAGGGCAAAGTCCAGAGGGCAGGGGGATGTTTCTCCCTTGAAAGTCAGTGACCAAATGAATTAGGTAGCCACACCTAGTGGGCAGACCTGGGAGGAGTCTCATGGTTCCCAGTAGGGACCCTGCCTGATTGGCCAGAGGCAGTTAGGGGCTGGCTAAAGGTAGCCCCTCCTGGTAATTTTGTATGCATGTTTAAAAGATGGTGTTTTCCAAAATAAAGGTGGTTGAGAGATAGTTTTCACATAAACAAGGTGTGAGACTATTTCTGTGTGTTGTATCCTGACTTGGGGAGTGATCTTGCTATGGGCCACTAAGTAACCGGGATCCAGTATTCTCTGCCTGTAGCTTTTGGGCCTTGCCCTCTTCAGAGGCCATCTTTTGTGCCACAGAGAACAGGAACTACATGATTCTGCTGGGGTAGGTTTGAACTAGGTTCATATCAGGCCCCTAAGAAGAAGCAGATCGTGACAGCAGGATAGTATGTGTTTGCATGGCTATTAACCTGTAGGAGGTTAACAGTGCACAAACCCAGCATTCATAATGACTTTTAGATGCATTGATTAATTAAGGCATTAATTGCATTTTTAAAGGTGACCCAGAAACGTATATAAATATATTGCAGATCATATGTGCATTTTCCTGGCTTGTGAAAATGGCTGATGACTCATGGCATCTTGCTTGCTGGAACTGTGCCCTACTAAGCTCAAATTCATTGAAGCCATTTTATACTCAGCTTGATATAAAAGTGCCCCATTTAAGGATGATTGCAGGTCTGAACTCGACAGTGGATCTTTGTTCACTGTTTAACCTTTCTAAATAGTTGTAATTTAACCACGATGGCTGTCATGAACATTTTTACCTTTAGTATCATGGAGGAAGCCATTTTAATTGCTAATATTTGTAATTACACTTAAAATGCCCTATTATTACAACAATTAAAGGACTGTATTTTAGGAAATCACATCTGTGATGTATATAACAAATAAACAAATGTGTAAGCCACAAGTCGGAAAGTAACTTTTAGAGAAAATCTTACATTTTTAAGTTTTTGTTTATATGTAGAAGAATTCTAGTTGTATACATCTGGTAAGCTTTGAGTCCGAGGACAACTTTTATCTACAGAAAATGGAGAGATTGGTGGGCAATGGGCAGAGGGAAGCTGGAGGTGGATTGGGTAAATCATTTTATCATTCAGAATTTAACTCCCCCACACACACTCAGAAGTAGGCAGCTTGCACTAGAAAATGCAAAAATGACTTGCAAAAATGTAAACACCCCTCTCAAAAATTCATTCCTCATCAAAGATTCATGGATGCCACCAGAATCCACAATTAAAGGACCAGTGATGTCAGAAAATCGTTTATTTAATCAGTACATTGTAAAAAAATGTATTTTATATATTATATATTATTAAAATAAAGGAATAGCACTAATGCCCACAATTGGCCAACCCATTTTAATATTAGCAGTCCTCCCTTTATAGCAAGACCTTTATCTTATTATGAATAAGTATTATTATATATATTTATTATTTTAATAACATAGTTACTGTAGAAAATATGCTTAATCTGACATTATTTATTTCTGAATTCAGTGGTCCTTTATTTTTTTATTTATTAAAATGTATCTTTATGAATTTTGCCTGTCCAATTATGTATTTGGTAAGACAACATTTTCAGACTTATGGCATTTAAAAAGCAAAAAAGTTATATTTCAAAGTAATTCGAAAAAATATATATTATTATTATTTATATTATTATTATTACTACAGTTTTTTGTAAAGCACCAACATATTCCGTGGAGCTTTGCAGGGGTTAAATACAAAGAAAACAAAAATACAACATTAAACGCATTGTAGAAAGTAGAGGGTCCTGTCTTTGAGTTTAAAATCTTACATACATTGTGTTTTTTTGGTTTTTTTATTACCTAATAAGTTTGAAAACTTGAAAAATGCCAAGGAAATTGTGGGAATATTATCCATCAACGTTTTGAGAACAACGAATACTTACGTTTTACTTTTAAACAACTGTGAATGATTTTCTGCATGGCTACCAAACAACAAGACTCAGCTATATTTAAGGAGCATATATATATATATATATATATATATATATATATATATATATATATATATATATATATATGTGTGTGTGTATTTCTTTATACAAAGATGTAGGAATTGAAAAAAATCAAGAGGGATAGAGTATACCACTAATGAATTGAACAAGGCAGACGGTATATATATTGTTCTGTCCTTCAGTAGTGTCTGACCCTTGGTGACAATATGGAAGCAGAACGCCAGGCACAGTTGTCTGTACTGGAGTGGGTTGCCAGTTCCTTATCCAGTGTAAAGCAATCTATTTGACCTCTCTCCCTTCAACAAGGTAGCCATCCAGGAGGGATATATATATTAAAATGGTTATGGATTACAAGGGCAAAGCCTTTATGGGCACATTTGCATGTTTCTGCCCAGGTTCACAGAATGCAGTGTAATAATACACACATATATATTTATATTTATTTCCATTTATATTTTTATATACAGTCAGGTCCATAAATATTGGGACATCGACATAATTCTAATCTTTTTGGCTCTATACACCACCACAATGGATTTGAAATGAAACGAACAAGATGTGCTTTAACTGCAGACTTTCAGCTTTAATTTGAGGGTATTTACATCCAAATCAGGTGAACGGTGTAGGAATTACAACAGTTTGTATATGTGCCTCCCACTTTTAAGGGACCAAAAGTAATGGGACAGATTAACAGTCATAAAAAAAACTTTCACTTTTTAATACTTGGTTGCAAATCCTTTGCAGTCAATTACAGCCTGAAGTCTGGAACGAATAGACATCACCAGACGCTGAGTTTCATCCCTGGTGATTCTCTGCAAGACCTCTATTGCAAATGTCTTCAGTTCCTGATTGTTCTTGGGGCATTTTCCCTTCAGTTTAGTCTTCAGCAAGTGAAATGCATGCTCAATCGGATTCAGATCAGGTGATTGACTTGGCCATTGCATAACATTCCACTTCTTTCCCTTAAAAAAACTCTTTGGTTGCTTTTGCAGTATGCTTTGGGTCATTGTCCATCTGCACTGTGAAGCGCCGTCCAATGAGTTCTGAAGCATTTGGCTGAATATGAGCAGATAATATTGCCCGAAATACTTCAGAATTCATCCTGCTGCTTTTGTCAGCAGTCACATCATCAATAAATACAAGAGAACCAGTTCCATTGGCAGCCATACATGCCCACGCCATGACACTACCGCCACCATGCTTCACTGATGAGGTGGTATGCTTTGGATCATGAGCAGTTCATTTCCTTCTCCATACTCTTCTCTTCCCATCACTCTGATACAAGTTGATCTTAGTCTCATCTGTCCATAGGATGTTGTTCCAGAACTGTGAAGGCTTTTTTAGGTGTTGTTTGGAAAACTCTAATCTGGCCTTCCTGTTTTTGAGGCTCACCAATGGTTTACAACTTGTGGTGAACCCTCTGTATTTACTCTGGTGAAGTCTTCTCTTGATTGTTGACTTTGACACACATACACCTACCTCCTGGAGAGTGTTCTTGATCTGGCCAACTGTTGTGAAGGGTGTTTTCTTCACCAGGGAAATAATTCTTCGGTCATCCACCACAGTTGTTTTCCGTGGTCTTCCGGGTCTTTTGGTGTTGCTGAGCTCACCGGTGCGTTCTTTCTTTTTAAGTATGTTCCAAACAGTTGATTTGGCCACACCTAATGTTTTTGCTATCTCTCTGATGGGTTTGTTTTGTTTTTTCAGCCTAATGATGGCTTGCTTCACTGATAGTGACAGCTCTTTGGATCTCATATTGAGGGTTAACAGCAACAAATGCAACACTGGAGCTTGTATCTGCTCTTTGTAAATGGGATAATGAGGGAATAACACACACCTGGCCATGGAACAGCTGAGCAGCCAATTGTCCCATTACTTTTGGTCCCTTAAAAAGTGGGAGGCACATATACAAACTGTTGTAATTCCTACACCGTTCACCTGATTTGGATGTAAATACCCTCAAATTAAAGCTGAAAGTCTGCAGTTAAAGCACATCTTGTTCGTTTCATTTCAAATCCATTGTGGTGGTGTATAGAGCCAAAAAGATTAGAATTATGTCGATGTCCCAATATTTATGTACCTGACTGTATATATATATATATATGTATATATATATATATATATATATATATATATATATAGTTGTGAGCGTACTATTTGTTGCTAACGCTTGCGGGCTTGCGCAGCGAGCCGCGACCCTTGCAAATCGAAGGCTGCGGGCGAGGGCCTCAGTTGCTGGCATGGAGCGCCGAAGACAATGCGGAAGTACACGAGTACGCTAACGGTTTGGTCTCGCGCACGCACAGTGTTACACTGCACACATTCAGCACGCTTACACAGCAGCTCCACACCACTAATGCTGCAGCAACATCAACACAGATTGCAGCTCTTCAACACAATGCTTCAAAATAGGTAAAGTATATTCATTTATTAATTGTATTACATATTTCAGTACTACACACCAAACAGCATTAGCTACCTTACAATTTCATTGCCGTCATTTTTTGACGGGCAATTCGCTAGTATACATATATAGATCAGTAAATAAATAGTACATTTGTGTTCACATTTGAATGCCTACATCAAGTTAAAAAACTTGTTTCATGCCCAGAATTCCAAGAAATACAGTTATTACACTGCAGTATGGGAACCTTTGCAGGGACTTGCAAATGTACCCACAAAGACTTTGCTCTTGCAATCCATAACCATATTAAACATGGCTTCCCTTAAGTATCTGCCAGCTGTATCACACAACTTTGAGCAATGCTATGGTTTTTTTTTTAGGGAAAAATTATTCTGATAGCCGGGTCCCACGAGATATTATTTTGCCCGAACTCGTAAAAGACAGTTATCCAGAAGTTAAGGAGAAAAGAGGTGAAGGAGAGGTACTCGGGAAGTAGAGGAAGAGATTGCAGCATGCTGATGCGCAATGTGATCTCTCCCATCCTGCTAGAGACGGATAACATATTATTGTATTATTGTAAATATATACACATTCACACACACACACATATATATATCAATGCATGTATTACACATATATATATATAAAACAACAAACTCTTCCCATATAATTTTACCTTTAAAGGTGTATATATATGCATGTGTATGTATGTATATATATATATATATATATATATATATATATATAAAATCTGATAATTGTAGTATATAATGATATATTTTTTTTATTGGACATATTCATAAATTGAAAGCTTAATAAATGAACATGTTTGTCCAGTAAAAAAAGGTATCACTATATACTGCAATACTCTGATTATTCATCTATCTCACTTTTCATAGATCTGTATATATATATATATATATATATATATATATATATATATATATATATATATATACATATATATATAAATATATATATATATATATATACAGGAAAACCACATTTAGCTCTGTATATGCAGGAGTGCTAAGTAAATCAGTGTCAAACGGGGCAATTTAATGACAGTGCTATGGTGAAAAAAGCGCTTAATTGAGATTTAAAAAATTGTAATGCGATTTGGCACCAAAACCGTGCTATGGCAAGATTTAGCACTAAGCAGGGAATTGGAAAGTGAAACAGCGCTATAGCGAATAAGCGAAATGCGGGGAAGCACAAAGCAGGGTATACCTGTATATATATATATATATATATATATATATATATATATATATATATATATATATATATAAAGAGTCAGGTAGCCGTGAATGTTTAGTAATCCAGATGACTAATCAGAGTATTGCAGTATATAGTGATACCTTTTTTATTGGACAAACATATTCATAGGTTTCATGATGAGCTTTCGAGAGCGTTCCTCTCTTTGTCGAGTCAGAGTCAATACATATTTACTATATATATATAGATACATATATCTATATATATATATATATCTATATATATATATATATCTATATATATATATATAGATATATATATATATATATATAGTATATAAATCGTACATTTGCATTCACATTTGAAACACATCAAAAACAAGTTAAAAAAAAACTGTTTCCAGCTCAGAATTCCGAGAAATACAGTTATTATACTGCATTCTGGGAAGCTCAGCAGGAACATACATACATACATACATAAATATAACCACAACATCATTTGGCTGATAGTGGGCTCCTGCGGCGCGCTGGTAATGAGCGCCATAGGCGCTCATCCCTACGCCCCCTTACGACTTCCGGCCCGCAAATGCAGACCCGCGCAAAGCGAGGGTCCGCATTTGCGGAGGTGGAGGCTCCCACGTCAGCTGCATTGAGCCACAGCCGGGACTTACACCAAAAAATTTACGGACTTAGCAACCACAAATACGAACTGCAGGCTTAGAAAAAAAAACATTACGAGCTTGCAAAATACGACCTTACTGCCCGAACCGCGCGCACCTGAAAACATTAAAAACACAATAAATACACATAAGAAAATACATAAAAAGCTTACCTACAGCAAGGGGTGGGGGGGGCACCCAGGACCTCTGCAAGTGAAGTTAAACCTTAATTTAAGTCCAAATTCCAGAGTTTAGACACTCGAAAAACCCTAAGCGAGAGAAAAAATGACCGCCGAAAAAAACAAAAACGAGGCTACAGGACCCTAAACACGCAAAACAGCACGAAGCACATACGGATTTTCCTAAAAGATACAAGATACACTCTTAACAAGCCACCATTTTACAACACAAACTTACACAATGCGGAAGTACACAGCTACACTAACAGTTTCCCCTCGCGCACGCAGCCTATTTACACTACACACTGCTCACATTGCTGACACTTACACCTCAGCTCCACAACATTGCAAACCGACATTGTATGCTGCAGGAACATCAAAACAAATTATCAGCTCTTCAGCACAATGCTTGCTGGATATATTACTTCCAAATAGGTAAAGTATATTCATTTATTAATGTATTAATTATTTCATTACCATACAAAAACAAATATACACAAAAATATATATTTACATATATATATATATATATATATATATATATAAATATATATATACATACATATATATATAGATCAGTAAATAAATAGTACATTTGTGTTCACATTTGAATGCCTAAAACAAGTTAAAAAACTTGCTTCATACCCAGAATTCCAAGAAATACAGTTATTACACTGCAATATGGTTGCCTTGGCCCGGACTTGCAAATGTACCCACAAAGACTTCGCTTTTGCAATCCATAACCATATTAAACATGGCTTCCCTTAAGTATATGCCTGCTGTTTTACACAGCTGTATAAAAAAAAAACACCAGACACAATTATGTCTCCGGCTGCGCTTATCCATACCGTTTCTTGGCAAAGATACTGGAGTGGGTTGCCAGTTTTTTCTTAAATATATATATATATATATATATATATATATATATATATATATATATACATAAATATAACCACAACATAATTTGGCTCATAGTGGGTAAAGGAGATATAAAAGCCCTCCACCATACTATTTATTTACAATGTGTGCGTGAGTACATACAAATCCCCCTCTCCTCTCCCCCACACCCCTCCCTCCAATGATTAGAAATGTAAACCACACCCCTCTAGTATCAGGAAGCAACAAAACCAGTCAAGATGGAATTCAAAAAAATGATGATTTTCTCTTAAATGTATTTCTGTTCATAGCATATACAGCAGCTAATGTTGTTAGTTTTTTCAGTTTGTTAGTGATCTTATAATGTACAAAAGATAGATTAGAGAGTTGCCCAGAACTTACTGCCTTAGTACAAGAAAGCCAAGACTCCTTTGTTCTACCCATGATTGGTCTCTAGTACTCACCTGCCATGATTTTTTGTCCTGTGGAGTTTCAATGCCTCAAACCGCAGTGAGACCTGCACTTATTCACAGAGAGCATTTATACAGATTGTGCCTCTCCTTATGTTTAATTGGTATTACTCTCAACCAACTGGGTGGATCCCTAAGATTTTATTGACTACTTACTATTCTTCGAAGCGTCTGCGTGGTTGGGATTCCTCTTACTCTATGGAATTCTGTCTTACACAATACATAGAGCAGGTGAGTTTGGAAAAGCTGTCTACTATACTACAAATTACTGGGTGATGTGGACTACTCCCTGGTGGGGGGGTTTATATGACAGCTCCACGGCAAGGTTTATAATTAGTAAGTTGAAAGACATTTACATTCCATTACGTCTGGCTATTTTTAGCATACAGCACAACACATTTATTATGCATTATTGTTCTTGTAATATGTTTCCTAACTTATTAATTCTTAGTTCTCTATTCAAGAAAATGGGTAGGGGAAGACACAGGGCACCTCTGCCTAGTGCAATATGAACACTTGATGATCTTTTTTTTTTTTTTAGTTCTCTATTCAGTCTACAAAATATTTTTGACCCTAACCATAGTCATCCAAAACAGAAAAACTTGACTTTAGTCTTATTACTTGTAATTTACTCTTTTGTTAGATGTTGCTTCATATTTTCTTAGGTTTTTCTCACTTTTTTCACATGCTTGTGAAGTAGTAACAATATACCAACATTATTAGGTACACAAGATAGGAAAATCGTATGTAGACTACTGTAAGTTGAGGGAAAGGGTTGTTCTATGACACCTAACTCTTTCATTGAGTAAGTACTACTATCAAGTCAGAGTTTTCAACAGAAGTGAATACAGATCTTACTTGAGTCCAAGGCTACACCCACCAATCCTTGGTTTTCAATTATTTTAGGAACAAATTTCAGTCATTCTTAAAACATTAATTTTTAAAACATCTTGCATGTTATCAAAATCTTCAAAAGAACTTCAGGGGTCCTTTGGAAGTTCCCGTTTTGCTTCCTCAATGTTTTTGCAGGAAACAGGTTTCAGTGCAGGTAATGTCAACATTAGTACGGAGCTGTTTCAGTTTGTAGAGATAGGAAAATACATTCCACATTACAATAAATGATTAATTATGGGTGTGTGAGGACTGTGTCATATAACAAATCCATGCAAGAGTAGGGAAGGGAGTGGAGACAGGGAAATGAGCTGCAGTAACAAAATAAAATAACAACCTTATTCCTAATATGTGGTTAATATTATGTCGTAATACAACACACTCTGGTTTGAGCTGGTTTCCTAATATGAGTCTTTCTTATTCCCATCCTAACATATGGTGATATAAACTATTTAATCATTAGTAGTCTTTAATTATAGATACTCTGGATTACAGTAAGTGTCATAAACAGTCACCTTATAAAGCACCTCAATTATCGGCACTATTATATTGTAATTAAACATTCCCCCCAAAATTAATTTGTTTTTTGGTTATTCTTAAAGAGCATGAAAAAATGGCTTCATATTGTATTAGCCACTCCTGAGAAATTTCCTATTATTTGTATTGCTGTTTTATGCAAATGAGCAATTCCTGAACTATTGTTATTATGTTTTATTGTTCAACTAGGAGTACAATAAACAATGGACATACATTATAGACATATTGTTGGGGTGAAATATCTCTTCAACAAACCTCACTCAATCAAAGAATCAAAACCAGCAACATCAATCAAATTTCTTTATTCAAGCTTGGAGACCATAGCATGTCTTAAAGATATATGCAGTGGTCTGATCTCATTATTACTTGCATAGTATATTATAGCTTCCTTAGCAGGCGGGGATAAAGTTACATACATGTATACACAGGGCTGGCTTTTAGGACCGATAACAAAAAATACTGAAGACATGCTCAAGGAATGTTTCTCGACCCCTTATGCTGGTCTGACTAAAACAAATGAGAAAATGTATATTACAGTACAAAATGAAGGCAAGGCAAAACTGAACCCTGGATACACAATGGATACCATGCCTACTGTGGATATAGGATATCAATAAGTGAATGTAATATAATATGGATTCATAATCAAAGGTACTGGAGATACAAAATATATTTTCCCTATAAGGAGGGTGGTAAGACAAGAGAGCATTTTTGTACATACACAATATTACATGAGGAGATGATGGTCATGCTCTTAGTAGAGTTTACAGTCTAAGAGATGATAGGGTATAGGAGCATGAGGTAATTGGATGGATGGATTAATATGCATGGTTGATGAGTGAGAAATATGCAAACCAAAAGTGGTAGCCTTATTTTAAGCTGTGGATGGTTGACATAGGGAGGTAGAGGGTAAGCTTCTCTGAACAAGTCAGTTTTCAGAGAAAGTTTGAATATTTTAAGACTAGGGAGATATCCTAATAAAGAGAGTAAGATCATTTCAAAGAATGGGGATGATCTTGAGAAGTCCTGCAAGTGACCATGTGAGGCCAGTGGTAGAGAGTCTTGGGCAGAGTAAGGAGGGTGGTTGCGAGAGGAAATGGTATGTTAAAGATCAGAGAGACATCACAAAAGGTGTGACAAAACTAGATCAGTAGAATGGTCCTCACATTATGTTGCAAATGTAGTCAACTGTATGAAGTCAAATGAGCAGGTGGTGGTGGCGGGGGCATCTGCATTGTCAGCACACATGTTACATTCACCCCAAATGAGGCTGAAAATGCTAGGGGAGAAGATATAAGGGAGGTAAAGAAGTCAAGGAATTTAGAGGTTGATCCAGGGAGTGATAGGTAACACATAGAGAGAGGCGAGTAGAGTCTAATGTAGTTATCTTCAAAGGAAGGGAATGACAGAGAAGGAAATACAATTGGAGGAAAGAACAATTCCCACAGCATTGTCCAATCTGTTGCCTTTTGGGACATGGCTAAAGTTTGGTTCATCACATGACAGAATAGCAGAGGAGGCAGTATCAGATGAAGAGAGCCATGCTTCAGTGATGGCTAGTAGGCTAAAATACTTCAAGATGAAAAGGTCATGTTTGACTGTAGCTTTGCAATCAAAAGCCTAAAGGAGAAAGTGAGCTTGGGTAATGGTTAAAAAGTTATGGGTATGAGATTAATGTGGTTCCTGTATTTAGAAGAATTGTGGCATAGGTGGAGTTAGAAGCACATAGAAATTGGAGAGGGTCCAGGCTTGGTGTAGATATGTCACCAGCAGATAGTCATAGAAGGAGTGAAAGTGAAAGGAGATGCAAGCAAGGTTTGGGCTCCTGTTTTAGCCTGGAAGGCATGTGCAGCTATAGGGTCCGGAAAAGGTTTGTTGGACCAGAGCTGAGGTGAAGAGACTAAAGGGGATGAGATGAAGATGTCACATTTGGTCATTGTTTTGGCCATCACAGGGCTAGACAAGCAGACACCTAAAATACAGAACAAATAAATATTGCATTTCTAAGGTATGATCCACTACAGGGAAAAAAATGGCTTACACCATATGTATATAAAGTTCCATTGTGTCTGGTGTTAGGAGGTCCTGCTAGCATGGAGAGTTGGTGGAAGGAGGAGTGGGGAAGTATAAATTATGGAAGAGTATTTATTATAAATACCGCCTTTCTCTTCATGTGCTCAGAGGCATCACAAACCCTGTTCCCATCAATGATATTAGCTTGATTTTCTACCATTTTTTGAACTAGAAACCGTGACTTCCGCTGACTTCCATTAGCAATAATTGTATTTTAGAACATAGATAAAAGCAAAGGTTTGATGGTGGGTCAGAAAATATGATTGACAGGTAAATATGACGATCGTCAATGTACATTTGGTGTGACACAATGCATTTTTTAATAGTATTTATTTAATAAAGCACTTGTTAATACGTATAGCTTTGTATATATGTATATAAATAAGTATTTGCAACAACATGCTGCAAATGTGGTCAACTGTGAGAAGTCACATGAGCAGGTTAGTGAGAGCAGCATGGCGGAGGCAGGGACAGAATAAGCCTGGGAATGGTAGAGGAGAGGACATAGGGAAGCCAGGTGGCAACTTGGTTAAGGAATTTGGAGGATGATCCAGGGAGTGATAGATAAGAGCAACACATAGAGAGGGATATAGAACAGGGCAGAAAAATGTTATCATCTAGAGGAATCTTTGACAGCATCATTACACATCACTGCTGATGCACATATCAAGGACACCAAACATGCTTTTAATCTCATTGTTAAAAATAAGAATGACATTTTAATAACGTGTATTGATTTAAGTTATCAAGTGAGTTAGCATCAATTGTCCCTGTATGTGTCAGTTTGAGGGTGTAGAGGTTGTTACACAGGGTGTTTAAGGAGGGGGTGTCATATAAAATTACTTCTAATCATCATGTGTAATAAATCCTAATTCCTCAGAAATTTCCACTGACTATAATCTATAGTATACCAATAGAAGAAGTTACTTATGGAAAAAAAAAAAAAAAAAAGGAAAATACAATTAAGCATTGATATAATTCTGTTTCCGATGTATTTTGTTAATCAGATGAGCCATAACCCTCTTTCTTCATTCTTACGCAAACCTTCCTCCTCAAATATCCACCACACCGACCTTCGCTACATCCCCTATCCCACATATACACGACTTATACCCCCTGCAACATATCCCGCCTTCTTACCTCAATCCTTTTGAATCCGCACACTAGTAGAAAACATATAAAAACACAAAAACCTGGACAATTTGTTGTTTTATGTCCATACCTGAGGGGATGGTGACAGTGCATGCTACTGAGAGTCTTTCGGTGAGCATATCTTAGTGCTTGTGTGAGTAGTCTTGAGTTTGTCTGGAGGCTGGAGAGGAAAGGAGGACAGCAGTGGTGTGGAGAGCAGGAGAGATAGAGGCATAGGAAGGCCAAGGGAGTGGAAGGAGAGAGGGAGATAAATGAAGGCAGGGACAAGATTGGTGAAGGGAAGAGAAGTAGTGGGGGGGGTTAGAGGGGGAGAAGAAGGTAGAGGAGTTTGGAGAGGAGGCTAGCTACATAGTGGAGAGGACTGGCTAGAACAGACAAATAAGCTGCATGGCAAGATGGGAAGGCGGCAGGGATCATTGGTGGGATACAAGGGTAAACACTTACAAGATGAGCAAAGCACCGACAAGGATTCCCAGGCACAATTGGGAAGGTGGGGATGATAACACAGGTACACTAATTAGGAGTTTATTTTGCTCCTCAATCCTTGACCAGTCAAGTATTATTCATGGAAGAAGAGAGGTGAGAGCCTACCAGAGTGCCAAGGTGTGGAAAGAGGTGACACCAACAACATACATCTATCTAACCACTTCTGATTTGTGAAGACATCTCACACAGATTGATATTTAAAACATCAGTAGGTAACGGAATAAATTAATGTCTTATTTAAAAAAAAAACATTCCCACAACAATAGCGTATATTATTTTATAGGCTGCAATTGTTGTCGCTGCACCATGAATAGCTTAATATCCTCCTTACCTAAACGTTTAATGCTTCTTGTAAAATAACAAAAAATACACATGAATAGTTTATTGACAGACAACATGTGCTCTAATAGTGCTTCATCTGATATGACATTATCTCTTTTTAACGCTATAGAGATAGCACAATTGCATATGTCTGCAATGTATGAAAATCCATTATATCCATACTAGCGACTTGCCTGTCAAAAATAAAATTTGAAGCCATGGGAATGCTGTTTGCAACACAATGTAAAGCTTTTTGTACTCTGAGGACCTTCGGCGCTCATTGCGAGCCTCTCCTCATGTACTTTTGCTCTTCTGAGCACCTTCGTCACTTATCAGAAAGAGATATATATTTATCTATATGTAGTTAACTAATAATTAATTAATTAGTTCTTGAATAAATTAATATACTTTACCTATTTGTAATTAATATATTCAGCAATCAATAGCCTGAAGAGCTAACAATCTGTTTATATTTTCCGGCACCATACAATGTACAGTTTGAGTGTTGGTGCCCTGATGATAAAGTGTAATGAATGTCCCAACTGTGCATTAGAAATAGGCTGCGTGCGCGAGGGCAAACCGTTGGTTTAGTTCTGTAACGCGCCATTGTAGATTCGTAATGTTATTAATGTGTTACGCAGCTCACAAGCATTTTCCGTCATTTGTAATAGTGTATTTTGTATTTCGTACATTCCTGTGTGAAAGTGCTACGCGTTTCTCGCTTAGGCGATTTTTTTGTGGCGATCGTCACCTCACTCCCACACGTCTTGGCTGTTCCTCCGTGCTGTGTGTGATGTTTTTGTTGTATTTTTATTAATTTTATTAGTGCTTTTTGTGTTGTTTGGATTTTCTCTGTTCAGCCGTGAACCTTGTATTTTTGCTATCTCGTAATTTTTTTTTCAAAGACCCGCGTTTGTCAATAGTGATGTTGCGAACATAAAATTTTCGATTCGCGAACCGCGAACGCGAACCGCCGCAAATGTTTGCGAACCGGCGAACCCGGGGAACCGCTATATACTTCAATGAGCAGGCGGATTTTAAAACCCACAGGGACTCTTTCTGGCCACAATAGTGATGGGAAAGTTGTTTCAACGGGACTAACACCTGGACTGTGGCATGCCGGAGGGGGATCCATGGCAAAACTCCCCCGGAAAATTACATATTTGATGCAGAGTCTGGTTTTAATCCATAAAGGGCATAAATTACCTAACCTCCCCCTCCATTATCATCCTCCCCTGTATCTCTTTACCCCCTCCCTCATCACCCTCCCCTGTGTCTCATCCCCCCTCCCTCATCATCCTCCCCTGTGTCTTTTCTCCCTCCCTCATCATCTTCCCCTGTGTCTCTTCCCCACTCCCTCATCATCCTCCCCTGTGTCTCTTTCCCCCCTTCCTCCTCACCCTCCCCTGTATCTCTTTACCCCCTCCCTCATCATCCTCCCCTGTGTCTGTCTCCCCCCTCCCTCATCATCCTCCCCTGTGTCTCTCCCCCCCCTCCCTCATCATCCTCCCCCCTCCCTTGATGATAAGGGTTGGAAGAGACACAGGGATACGTGTGAGGGGTGTTAGGGTAAGGGTTGTTAGGGATAAGGGTGAGGGGGTTAGGTGTTAGGGTGAGGGGTGTTAGGGCTAAGTGTGAGGGGTGTTAGAGTGAGGGGTGTTAGGGATAAGTGTAAGGGGTGTTAGGGTGAGGCATGTTAGGAATAAGTGTGAGGGGTGTTAGGGTGAGGCATGTTAGTAATAAGTGTGAGGGGTGTTAGGGTGAGGCATGTTAGGAATAAGTGTGAGGGGTGTTAGGTCTTAGGGATAAGTGTGAGAATGTTTGGGTTAGGTGTTAGTTTGATGGGTGTTATGGATAAGTGTGAGGGGTGTTAGGGTTAGGGTAAGGGGTGTTAGGGATAAGTGTGATGGGGTATTAGGGTTAGGTGTTAGGGTGAGGGGTGTTAGGGATAAGTGTGATGGGTGTTAGGGTAAGGGATGTTAGGGTTAGGTGTTAGGGTAAGGGCTGGGATAAGTGTAAGGGGGTATTATGGTTAGGTGTTAGGGTGAGGGGTGTTAGGGATAAGTGTGAGGGGTGTTAGGGTTGGGTGCTAAGGTGAGGGTAGGATGATGAGGGAGGGGGAAAGAGTCACAGGGGAGGATGATGAGGGAGGAGGGAAAGAGACACAGGGCAGGATGATAAGGGAGGAGGGAAAGAGACACAGGGGAGGATGATAAGGGAGGAGGGAAAGAGACACAGGGGAGGATGATGAGGGAGGGGGAGGATGATGATAAGGGGGAAGAGACACAGGGATAAGTGTGAGGGGTGTTAGGGTTAGGTGTTAGGGTGAGGGGTGTTAGGGATAAGTGTGAGGGGTGTTAGGGTGAGGGGTGTTAGGGATAAAAGTAAAGGGGGGTTAGGGTTAGGGGTGTTAGGTATAAGTGTGAGGGTTGTTAGAGTGAGGGGTGTTAGGGATAAGTGTAAGGGGTGTTAGGGTGAGGCATGTTAGGAATAAGTGTGAGGGGTGTTAGGGTGAGGGGTGTTAGGGATAAGTGTAAGGGGTGTTAGGGTGAGGCATGCTAGGGATAAGTGTGAGGGGTGTTAGGTCTTAGGGATAAGTGTGAGGGGTGTTAGGGTTAGGTGTTAGGTTGATGGGTGTTAGGGATAAGTGTGATGAGTGTTAGGGTAAGGGATGTTAGGGTTAGGTGTTAGGGTAAGGGCTGTTAGGGATAAGTGTGAGGGGGTATTAGGGTTAGGTGTTAAGTTGATGGGTGTTATGGATAAGTGTAAGGGGTGTTAGGGTGAGGCATGTTAGGAATAAGTGTGAGGGGTGTTAGGTCTTAGGGATAAGTGTGAGGGGTGTTGGGGTTAGGTGTTAGGTTGATGGGTGTTATGGATAAGTGTGAGGGTTGGGTGCTAAGGTGAGGGGAGGATGATGATAAGGGGGGGAAGAGACACAGGGGTGTCCTTGCAGCAGAGATCAAAAGAGTCCTTCAGGACTGTATTGTACACTGTGTACAGTAGCCTAGCTATGGTTTTCCCTATTAAAGCAGTATAATAGAGATAAATATACTTCTTCCTTTCTTTTCTGGTACATGAACAGTAATGTTCTGTTTTCTTTTTGTTTTTGGAATGAATGAAATAAGCAATTGTTTTATTTTTCTGGAAAAAAAAACATGCTTGCTTAGAATAAAACTGAAGACAGGTCTATTTGCACTCTGAATATCTGATCTTTATCTTCTATTTCCTTCTCGTGATCAGGGAAATGGACATCTTTTGTTAACTCTAAGGTTTTACTGGCTTCTCCTCCATTGTAAAAAAGTATGGGACGCTTTGTTGCTCTGACATATTCTTTCTTTATAAGATTATCACTTCTACTAATTACTGTTTTATGGACTAACAAATTGACCTAAAACAAAAAAACAATACTGACAGTCCCTTTCAGTTCATTGCAATTGCACATATATTTAAGTGTTGGAAACACATGGATCGGTGAGTCACTTCTTCAGGTCTATTTAGCAGCCAAGTATATTTGAATAAGTTCATTTTAATTTTATTAGTCACATCATCTGGTAGTTTCTGGTATGTGAGTTATGAACTGGAAGCAGGAGTAAGCAGAAAAGAATGAGGGCCAAGAAATCAAAATCACGAGTGAGCTATGTGTATTTTTATCATTGGAGAGATTTCTGACACCACAAAACAAATGTACTACATTTTGAAGCCAAGATGGTGTTTTTTGGTGGTTGGGGAATATAACTGTGATGCATTTTGATCAATCTGAAACTTTCCACACTTGAACTCGTAAATTAGATCAGTTTTGAAATAAAGCCAATTAGTGTTCAGTTGGCATCAAATCTTTAATATATTTTGACTTGTGCTTTTTATTATAAATGTTATATTAAACAGGTATGCAAAAGTTCTTGGATCTGGATATTACTCCAATGTGTAATAAATATGTAAAAATATAGACCTTTAATAAATAGAAAGTTGTTAATCAATTGTTTAGCCTTAATTACCAAAAATTGGTGAACCATCCATCTCAACATATATGGTGTATACAAGTGAGTAAATATTGAAAACATCGTTTTTTAATAATATGCATTTTATTAATGACCAACAAAATACTGAAATAAACAAGAAATAATTTAATAGTGTTTTATATAAAATAAGCTTTTGCTAAAAAGAAAATAGCTTGGACATGCCAATACATACATACATACATATATATATATATATATATATATATATATATATATATATATATATATATATATATATACACTGAAGATATTTGCAGGATAGAGAACGAAGTTTGGTGGGCCCTAGGATATATTGCTGATAACAAGGCTGCGGGAGTTGATGGAATCCCAATTGAACTATTTCAAATTCTAATTTTTTGGAAATATAAACAGTGGCCGAAAGACTGGAAATGGTCAGTTTACATTCTGATCCCTAAAATGGCTGGGACAATTATTGAACAATTGCACTTGATATGCCAGCAAGGTAATGCTTACGATTCTACAAGCTTAAATCAAACAATATTTGGACCGAGAACTACCAGATGTGCAAGTCAGATTCCACAGAGGAAGAGGCAAAATAAATCAAATTGCCAATATTATTATTATCATTTTTATAATTATTATTGTTTATTTGTAATGCTCCAACATATTGCGTAGCGCTATACATACGTTTTGATCAAGGCAAAACAATATTCACACATTACAAAAGATGGAGGGCCCTGTCTTTGAGCTTAGAATCCAGTGTCCATAGTGCTTTCCCAAAGATGGAAAATGCGTAGACTTACAATCCAATGGATAATAGAGAAAGCAAGAGAGTTCCAGGAAAAAAATATTTACTTTTGCTCCATAGACTATTCTAAAGCCTTTGACTGTGTGGATCACAACAAAATGTGGCAAGTTCTTAAAGAGATGGGAATACCAGATCATCTAATCCTTCTCCTGAGGAATCTGTATGTGGACCAAGAAGCCACGGTCAAAACCGAACATGAGACAACAGAATGGTTCAAGATAAGAAAAGGAGTGCGACAAGGTTGTATATTGTCACCTTATTTATTCAACTTATACACAAAGTATACCATGTTTAAGGCCAGGCTGGATGAATCCAAAACCAGAGTCAATATTGCTGGAAGAAATATTTAACTCAGATGCGTGGATGATACTACTCTGATGGCTGAAAGTCAGGAGGAACTAAATGACCTATTGATGAGGTTAAAAGAAGAGAGTGCAAAAGTTGGCCTGCTGCTCAATGTTAAAAAGATGAAGATCATGGCAAATGGCATCTGCATTTCCTGGCAAATAGATGGGGAAGAAGTAGAGGCAGTGACAGATTTTATTTTCCACTGCTTCAAAATCTCTTCAGATGTTGACTGTAGCCATGACATTAAAAGACAGTTGCTTCTGGGGAGGAAAGCTATGGAAAGCTTGGACAGCTAGTAAAAAGTAAGGATATCATCCTGTCGACAAAGGTCTGCATAGCTTAAACTATGGTATTCCCAGAAGCAACGTACAGGTGTGAGAGCTGGACCATAAAGAAGTCTGATCGCTTTAGAACTGTAGTGTAGTGGACTCCAAGCACCCAGGGCCCCCACAGCAAACCAGCCCTCTTTCCTCCAGTTTGTCATCTCTCCCTGGAAGGGATCCCCCAATTACATCATCGGATTCCCTACTGCGGCAAAAAAGAAGAGCCAGCAGGGGGTGAAGGTGAAGGATGGTGCACTGAGGGGGGCTGAGGGAGTGGTTTTGCACCAAAAGGGTCCTGTGGGTTGCCGATGCACAGAGAGAGGAGTGGTTGGGGGGGGGGGGGGGTGCCTGGTGCGCCAACTGGGCTTGCTCAAGGAGAACCACTACACTACATTTATAAAATACAAACACTTAAAATTAGAAAGCACTGGGGCCTGCTAAGGAATGGCCCCAGTGCAATGCATCTCCTGCACCGGTGGTAGATCCGCCCGTCTAAGTGTAAGCATTGTGTGTATATGAGGCACACGCTAAAAACACCTACAGTTGCTTTATTAACAAAAGTAGAGAGAGGACCAAAGCATAATACCAATATATACCCACATTCTGGGAGAGTATGCGTATTAGGGATATTAAGGTGTGTATATCTGCATATCTTAGACCTCAGCAGAAGTTTCACTGACTCTTGAACTTTTCATCCAATCCAATTAGCTTTCTGTCTCTGTGAATGAAATGAAACTTAAAGGGATTCTGTCTTCCCAGCAGGAAGTTGATTAATTAAGTGTACTAGCCTCTCTACAGTAAATATGTTTTGAAATATGTTAATGTGTAACTCAGAGTGCTTTATAAGGTTGGCGAGGGGTTTAACTGCCAGATAACATTGCTGGTATTTAGTTTGACCACTAGCGAGACAGCCAAGTGGACTGCAATCCTAATTAGCACATCAAAAGTTTGATTAACTTTAGAAAAACATGGATAACACAACATATGACCAGTTTCTCATGCTCTTTAAGAATAGCCTACAAATTGATTTTGGAGTCCCTTTAAAATGTCACCTTTAACAAAAAATTGGAAAACCACACTTTTTTTTTTAACTTTTACACAGACAGTACTCTTTAATATAAAACAAACATTCCCCGTCACCCCACAATTATGTCCCTTTATAGTTTATTCTTAAAGAGCATGAAAAATGTATTACACATTGTATTAGCTTTGTTTTCCTAACAAATTCCATATAGTTGATGCTGCGTTTGTATGCAAATGATTGACTTCTGAGCACTAATTAGTTGTTTTGATGTGCTAATTAGGATTCCAATCTGTTTGCCTGTCTCTGTGGTGGCCAAAAAACTAAATTGTAATATTATCATGGAGTTAGATCCCTTTGACCATCCTTCTCAAATACCTTAAGCCCAATTTAGCAAACAGAGCTCTCGTTAGCATAACAGAGCTGCACAATCATTGCGGAATATCTCAGAAATTAATTTTTTGTTATTTATGTTTAGGTGGAACTTGCTCTTTAAGTTGGTCCATGGTTGTTTGCAGCTCCCCTTATTTTCTTATATACTTATATTGTAATCAAAATGTAGTTTTATTCAAATACGTATCACAGTAATATTGTTATTGTGTAGGACAAAAACACACACAACTATTTCTATTATATTACAACTTTTTATAAATGTACTTATATGGTTTGTTAATTTTGAATAAATTATTTACTATATTTTCACCATATTTTACTTAATTTTTACTTTATTATTTTTGTTTTTGAACAATAATATGTTTTTAATATTTAGGGCAGTTTTGCAACATTTTTATTAGGATTTAAGATGCACCCAGTGGTGGCTCTACCAGGGTGCGGGTGGCGCAGTGCAGCAGGGCCCTTCTCTGGAAGGGGCACAGAGCTTTTTTTTTTGTTTGCATTTAATTTTATTTGCTGTAGAGTTTTTCTACTGAAGCTCCAAGAGGTGGCAGTATGGAGCAGTTAAGCACATTGGGGCTTGATGACAGCAAATAACAGTGGGGTTGGATTGAGTGAGGTGGTTGCTGAGAGGGGTGGGTGCTCTTTGGACGTAGAAATTGAGAGGGATGTGTGGTCTGTGGACGTAGATGTTGAGATGGACTGGCTGATATGTAGAGATATATATAGATATATAGATATATAGATATATAGATATATGTGTGTGTGCTTCATGCAGGCAAGGGGAGCAGCTATAAAAGTGATCTTGGGGGGAGCAGCTATGGGAAAAGGTCTGTAAAGGGATGCTGTTATTGTAAAAAGTCTTAGGAAATGGGAAGGGGTCTTGGGGAGGGACTGAATTGGTGCATGGAGGGCCCAAGGCAAAATCATTTTTACAACCTAACCCTTTGGCGGGGCCCACATTTTGTTTTTGCACAGGGGCCCTTCAAGCTCTTGCTCCGCCACTGGACGCACCTGTATAAAAGATTTAGGAATTTGTTTCAATGACAAAACAAAATGCTGCATTGACAAAAACTCTGACAAATGTATGTTGGGAGTAGCTGAAAGGGTGCAGTGCAAGAAAGAGTGCAGTGCCAAAAGAGTGCTGTGTAATACCTGTATTTCTCAGAATTCTGATCAGGAAATATATATATATATATATATATATATATATATATATATATATATTAACTTATTTTAGACATTAAAATGTGAACACAAATGTACTATTTAATATATATATATATATTATTTGTAATGCGCCAACATAGCGCTATGCATAAGTTGTGATTAAGGCAAAACAAAATTAACACATTACAATGATGGAGGGCCCTGTCTTTGAGCTTAGAATCCAGTGTCCATAGCGCTTTCCCCAAAGCACTTTGCAAGATTGAAAACTCACAGACTTACAATCTATAGGTTTTGGTTGTGGTACAGGAGGGTGAAAAATGCAGTGTGAATGATAAGGAGGCAGGTTATAGGCTTCTTTAAACAGGTGTGTTTTTAGTGAGGTTTTGAAGGATTTGAAGCAGGAGGATAGTCTAGTGGAGCAAGGCAAGGAGTTCCAGAGAATAGGGGCAGCGCAAGAAAAGTCCTAAAGGTGGGAGTGAGAGGAGGTGAATAGAGAGGAGGAAAGAAGAAGGTAATTAGCAGAGCGAAGAGGCCGGGTAGGGGAATATTTGGAGATGGGAGCAGAGATATTTACGCTGTATATATATATATATATATATGATATGGGCAATGTATAAAATCCGGGCATTCTGTATAATGCCCGGGCAATGTGTATAATCGCATTCTGTACAATGCCCGCCGGGCAATGTGTATAATCTTTTTTTCTTATTTGCCTGGGCAATGTGTTGAATAATGACAACAAACTTTTTGAATTAGTATCATCATTTATTAGAGCAAGGCAAAGAACTGCAGTTACACTTGGAATTACAGAGCTGACGGGTAGCTCTGCATGCGCACTTTTTTTTAAACACATTTGGTTTTGCAGTTGCATTTCTTATACCCCTGTGACCCTGACACGCTGTTGTAAGATGCCGCCTCCCTCACAAAAAACAGTTTGCTATCCACCTTTGTCGTAACAGCCGTTAAGTCTAATAATCTTTCTTAAATATGCAAATATGTAGAGACCAAGCATAAATAACTACTCGCATTAAAAATATACATTTATTGAAAAAATATAAAAAGACCAAATGTCTAATAATAATAAACAAGGCCGAGTAAAATATATGAAGGACACCTCCGAATCTATTAGAACAAGACACCTTGTGTCAAAACATTAACTTATGGAATATGTATCCAAAAATGTATTAGAGCATGATTAAAGCATGCTAATGTGAAGTATATATTGGCTGAGTGTGATATAAAAGGGTTATCCCATCCCTGAGAACAAATATACTAAGGAAAAATATTTATAAATGCCATCACTGATAACAAGTGTACTAAAGACAAATATACAAATTATACATGTGTGCATATAAGAGTGCTGAGGTGTGACCTGCTAAATAGACTATCCTCATATAGTGGTTGTCAATCATAGGATAGGCAAAAAGATTTCTAAAACTGTTTAAAAGAATAGAGGTGATACCATGTCACCTGCCTCTATCAATAGGGGAGTATTCAAAGAGGGCAGCGATAAATGCAGTGAAGGGTCAGGGCTAAAGTTACAGCCCACCTCCTATCTCTGCGTAATTTAACAGTGTGAATAAACCACACCATAATGCCATGCCCTGAAAAAAAGATAAGCGGTGACCTTATCTCAGGACTCTGCATGTGCTGCGTCATCTAATGCTGCACATTTTTGTGTCATAGACACGACTTTGTACTCCGTCCTGTAAACTAACCTGACCTGGACCTGGTTTCGCCCGACTTCTGGGCTTTCTCAAGGGTTGGACCGCTGTCCAAATCATGATAAACACTGTATTTTTGCAGGCTTTTGTAAATGGACCGGCTCTACTCCAATTGGTGCTCTCTCCACAGGTAACTAATCACTTCATGTTTAGGAAGAGAGTGGAGCTAGATTTTTAAAGGGACAGGTGAAGTTTCTATACTTGGTCTCCCCAATGCTCTGAGACAGATTCTAATTTGGTCATGACTGCATGGTATATTTTAATATAATATTAATACAATGTAAATCCAATATGTGAGGTACACCTTTAAAATCTGGGCTGAGTGTGATGTAAAAGAGTGATCCCATCACTGGGAATAATTGTACCAAAGAAAAATAAAAATATGTCTACATGCCTTTTTTAGGAATTTCTTTGATAGCTTAAGCTGTTTTTCAGATATAATAGTTTAACATATTAATGCACTGAGCATGCTCACTAGACACTTGCACATGAGCTAAGGTAAGAATACATGCATTTTGATTGCTCAATTATGGTCAGGTGATGTTTTTATTGGTTTTATGCCTCATTTGCAATGGCTGATGGGGATGAGCAAATGAAATGTCAAATGCATTAAAAGTATATTATTGGTCTGCTTGCAATGGCAGACGTTGGCATGTGAATGATAGTTAATGACATGTGGATATATTTTTTTAGTCCAGGGAAGAGGGGGTATGGAGGGGGATAGAGGGTGAGAGAGAGGGAAAGATATGGAAAGGGGGGATGGGGAGAGAGAGGGAGAAGGGGAGAGAGGGGTGAGAGATGGGGAGAGGAGGGAGAGATGGGAAGAGGGTGGAGAGGTGGGAGAGATGAGGAGATAGAGGGAGGGGAGATGGGGAGAGATAGGAAGAGGGTGGAGAGGTGGAAGAGATGAGGAGATAGAGGGAGAGAGGGAGAGGCGGAGAGATGGGAAAATGGTGGAGAGAGGGAGAGAGGAAGGAGTGGGAGGGATAGGAGAATAGGAAGGAGGAGAAGGAGGGGTAGAAGGGAAAAATGGGGAGAGGGGGAGAAGAGGGGAGAAAGGGGCATATGGGGAAAGAGGTAGAGAGGGGGAGAGATGGAGAGAGGGGGAAGAGGGGGAGAAAGAGGGAGAGGAGGAGAAGGGGTGAGAGATGGAGAGAGGAGGTGAGAGAGGGAGAGAGGGGGGTGAGAGATAGGGAGAGAGAGGGGGAGAGATAGAAAGGTGATTGTCTAATATTGCATTTTACTTCAGACAAACATTGACACATGTTTCACAATATGATACTTGCTTTAATAACACTGCAATTTGTTGCAATTAAATTGTCAGGGAAACACTGTTTAGTTTTTACACATTACAACATAACATTAATAGGGAACAAATTTTCAAAACAAAATTCTACTTGCTATTACTTGCTCGGTTAGTCTTCAAATAGACCTGTTGGTGGAACAACAATCTGCCTATCTGCAAATGCTCTTACATTTAAAACCAACCAAAAGAGTTCAAAAATCAAATAAAAGGGTGTACCAAAGGTTTATGAATGAAATCTGTGATGATCCTATGGCTTCTATTAATCTCACCATGTAGTTCATATGGTTCTTTTGTAATATCACTGTTTAGGAGCAATCAACCCAGCATTGCATATCACCTCCACCAATACCCAGAGAGAGCAGAAAAGCAGGTCAGCAGCAATACTCCCAGTGATTAGGAGCAGATTATCAGGTAGGATTTATTGCAAGAATTCCCTTGTTTAGAATTATTATCGTCCAGAATAAACCATACACAATGCAATGTACCACACTTTTTTGATTTCTCCACACATATATATTCCCCACAGTCCACAATCATATTCCTCCTCCCCCTCTAGCCATGTGTCAAACTCATTCATCCTCAGATGACAGCCTTCCTTCTTTCTTTCTGGAGAGAACAGCCTCAGAGTGACTTTTCATCTATCCTGTCATAGCAATCCTAGATCAAAGGGTTGCTGTGTGACCTCCCCAGACATATTACTCTGGTCCCAGCTGAATACACATTTAACCCCTGACCTCCCTGTCAACTCTCTCTCCAAGTAGTGAGGGCCCCCTCAATTGTGAACATATGCCCAGGGAAGATTGGAATTTTGAGACCACACAGTGAGAAAACATGGTTGACCTCCCCCACACAACTCCCAATGACCAACAGGACTTTCAGAGTCCTGATACTCCCATTCAGAGAAAGGTAGAAGAAATAGTGGCCCACTAAGGATGGTACAGGCCCACTCTTAGTCCAACAGTTCCCAAATGTCCAGTGGGCCCTCCTGAACATGACAAAATCATCCAAAATACACTTTTTTGTTTATCTTCGTAAAAAGCCCTTTTACAATTCCCCCAGTGCACACAGGAAACATGTCTGCTGTTCTGCTGAGCTTGCAGAGATTCCCCTTATTTAGCATGCAGATCCCGCTTTCAGCAAAAATAACCCTGTATGAGAGAATATTTTTTTATCGAATTCTACATTTAATTTTGTAATTCTTGGTAACCAGCGATACTTATTCTGCATACAGTTTTTTTTTTTTATTTAGTTAAAAAGAGCAAATACATTGTTGTTATACAGTATATATGACATTATGTCTGTTTTTTTAAAGACTTTATAGGAACTTCAAAGATATTTGTAAGCGTGTATGTCAGTTGTTCTCCTTCTGGATCGCTACCTTGTAGTGGTTAAAGGAATGTGTGTATCTCAATGAAGCTGTGAGCTATGCCATGTAAGGTCACCCAAGGTCATAGCAGAGAGGTCAGATAAATTGTGGTCCACTGGAGAAGGAAATGGAAACCCACTCCATTATTTGCCAAGATAACCTTATGGATAAGCATATCCAGAAACAAGATGTGCCTGGTGTGCTGAGGTCCATAGAGTCACAGAGAGTCAGGCATGACTAAACAACTAAATAACAGGCATCTACATTATATAGAGAAGTTGCAAGGGAATACCCAAATTATTTGCACTAGCTCTGTCTTCAAGGCCTCCTTCTGCAGGGGGCCCTATACAACAGTTCTTAAGGTCCCCATACCATAGACCATAGGGTCAGAAAGAGTCGGACACTACTTACCTAAACAATAACAACGATAAATAAATTATAAATATGCAATTAATATAAACAGAATTAATGTCATTTACTTTAAAGTGAGAATGTAGTATATTATTTCAAGCTTACACTCTTCCTACATGTCTATTCCAGGTAAATAACCATCCTTCCGTACTGCTGATTGGCTGGCAGAGCAGCAGTGGGGGAGTGAGGCACCGGAGCTGACCCAGGTTAAGATGATTCAATGCTTAATGTTTTTGTTTGCTACTGACTTACACACCCATTATGTTACTCCCACACTCCAATGCTAGTTATGAACAGGGAGGGGGCCATCCTGCAAGGTAAGGATGACTTTCAGATATTATACATTATAAAAGCTTTACTTGCTATTGGCTAATATTTATTTATGCACGTGGGTTCCCTGGTGGTCCAGTGGTTAGGATTTGGTGCTTTCATCACTACAACCTGGGTTTGGTTCCAGTTAGGGAACCAAGAGGTCACACCACCCTAAAGCCATGCAGGGTTGGGCCTGGTCTGTACTTGGATGGGAGACCACCTAGGAATACCAGCAGCTGTACGCTGTGGCCCACTAGCAACCCATTCCAGTATCTCTGCCATGAATACCAAGGGGATCAGCATGGTATGTCCACAAGGTCACGGAGAGTCAGACATGACTGAACAACACAAAGCGATTTATGCATGTAATGGGTGGTTTTTACACATAATGGGAGGTGATTTCACCAGCCATTTGATGCATGTTTTCTTGACAAGCAGTAATGTTGCACAATAATAAAAAAACATGCGCCCTTTTTCCTAAGTATTTTTATTTCATGCTTGTTTTTGGTCTCCAACAATCCATATACAAGACATAACCTGTGATGTGAACAGACGCATAATGCATTGCAGAAGGCTTGCAAATGGCTTTTTCCTGCTTCTAGCTTCATCACTTTTGTTATACAAGTATCTTCTTAAAGGTATATGAAAGTGAGGTGGATTATGAATGCATCCTGTAGAATGCATCATAACCTACCTAGCAAAAAATGTTTGCATGAAAAAATGTTTGCAGAAAAGAAAAACATTTGCTGGGGGGGATGTAGACACCCCCAGCAACTGAGATTTGCATATTGGATATCTAATTTTGTTCCAATGTGCAGCACATGCACATGTTGATTGGCTAAAGGAAAGTGTCTGAAATCCTGTGACTTCCCACAGTAGGGCAGACTTCACGTGATATCTGAGCATGTCTGCAAATCCCCAGGCAAAAAAGAAACATTGTATAAGTTATAATATTTGAAACTTTCTTCTGGTTTCTTTAACATTTTTAGTGCAATAAACAGCAACTACAGGCACTAAGGTTTGCTGTAATTTGAGAAAAAAATCACATATTTGTAATTTTTGTGCCAAACAAAGCTGATCCTTGGGTCTTTCCTGTTTTTTGCCCACTTGCAGTGGCAGACAGAGGCCATTAGATGGCAAAGACAAGATTTTGTTACATTTCCTGGGGTTAGGATTAAATTTAGGAGTTAGAGTTGTTGCAGATGACAAGCTTTACACTAACAAGAAATATCCAGATCCTTTAAGGCATCCTGTGTGTCTGCAGCTGATGGAGTACGGTATGTAACATACTAACAAAATAGCTGTGGGCTATACCATGTAGGGTCACCCAAGATGGACAGGTCATAGCAGAGAGGTCAGACAAATTGAAGAAGGAATGGTCAACGACTCCAGCATCTTTGCCAAGAAAACCACAATAACAACAAATGTTAGGAACAAAGGAGAAATGTCTGGTACCTATTAATTAACATTGAATGTAATATTCACAAAATGCAGAATAATCATCTTGCATTATGAAAGAGCTTTTAGTCCAGCTATATAAAATTACAAATGATTATAACCAGCGGAGGATAAAAAATGTAGTGGAAAAGGATAATAGTGACAATATAACTACTCATAAACTGAATGTAAGTAAGGTAGTGTTATGGTACCTCACCTAGCTTTATTTGTGTGAGTTTTTTGCTCAATTCATATTTTAGAGCAGTGCTGTCCAAGTTTAATTGGACAGTGAGTTGATGGGCCAGATTCATATTATCTAGTATAGCTATTTGTATAAACTAATATAATTTATATAAAATAACTAAATACACAGAATACAGTTTGAGTAAAACTGATATTTTTAAAACTAACCACAAATTGGCTTAGATATTTGTTTTTGTTTACTATTATGTTATGACTGACTTTGGGGGTGGGGGGGCAGGGATGGGGCTCCCCTAAACCTCATAAGCACCCTGAATTCACAGACTCTGTTATTTGGGACCCTAGCCCAGGGAGGCTACCAAGATGGAGGTGGGATGTGGTCTAAGAACTGGGACAGATGTTTTTTCCCTTTATGTATAATGTTTAAAAGGCATGCTGGATACACTAACCATCTTAGGTGTTTCCTCCCCCAATGGCACAGATGAACAAGAATATTGGAAAAGAACAGTTTATTGCACCTCTGGGGGTTGCAAAACATACCAGATCAGATATCTCAAGGGAAGGACATTTGGGAGGTTGGTAACCATAGTTACAGGGTGGAGGAAAAAGCCATGTGGTATTTTTTATTGTTTTGGTTTCAAAATGTATCTGAAGCAAGAATAATAAGAATAAAGTCTCAGACTTAGTTGAACATTCTAACAAAAGGAATGCCTGTCTGTGTCTGATGGTTTGATTTAATCCTAATCAAGGGGATGTAACAGAGTTTATTATTTTTAATAAGCAGTAACTTTGGGGCTGAGTTTGTAACCTGTTATGTCCTGAGTTCTCCTAAGAGGAGCTGCAATATTGAATAAAAAAAGACACAAACTAGAGGGAGAAAATTGAGGTGCATGTGGCCCCTCAAATCTGGGTCGTAACACCCTCTCACAGGCTGCTACATACAGTCAACGAGCCTCTAATATGGCACGTCAGTGAATTGAGCTGAGTCGCTAACCCCTAGGAGAGACAAACAGTCGCAGCTTCTAGAATATACGTTTTCTCTTTGTCTTTTTTTATCAGTTTTAACATTGTAGAATAGTTATTTTGCATTATTTTTCCAGTGCCAAAACACTTCAGATAAAAAGTGAAGTTCTACAAGTGATGCAACTAGTGATACTGTGAAGGTGTGTCACAGGGTAACAAATCACTGTGACAGCTAATGCAATAACAGAGCCCATAGATTTTTATATCCACCCTCTATGGCTTCCTACTTGTCAAATCCTGTGAACACAATAAAACATTCAAAGATGGCACCTGAATTTCAGCCCCAGACTTACACGGTTGCAGGTAAACTCTCTACTACTAAGCTAATAGTTCCAATAATTCACTGGAAAAACCTATAAACCATAACAACTGTATTACTCAACCACGCACAGCAGGTTGCAATGACTTAATTGGAGCAGCCTCATTATATGTGCAGTAGTTAAGGCAATTATTATAAGTAAAATGGCCATAACTAAAATGCCTCTAATTCCATGAATTACAGCAGTTTCAAAGGAAAACACTTTTCCACATTCTTTCCAACACCAGCAAGCTAAAGGTGAGAAGCACAACAAGTGAATATAGTGGCTCTTTGACATATATTTGGCTGATACAGCTGCCATATTTGTAGCACTATTTTAATATAAAAAATGTGTCTTATAAAATAGCAAATGTTACATTAGACAAAAATAGGAAGGGGCACAAGCTCCTAGTGCAGATCACTTTTGTTACTCTATAGTTCAGCAGTGTGATAGTGTAGATAGACTCTCAACTTTTAGGACCACACATAAAATCCACAATCGTCTGGTCACTCCCAGGTAGAGTTTTCAATCACCTCTGTTGATTTTGGGATATTGGCCCTTTTACCTCAGTCAGTAATCAAGGTGTAGGTGTACTAACATACTACATAACTAATTTATGGGTAAATGTCTCTGTGTGCGTACAGATGTGTGTATTGTAGGCACCATAGTGTCCGAACCATGAGTTGTCTTGAATCTTGATCAGTTTTGAATTTACTCAGATGTTCCTTATCACCATTAGGTAGAAACGACTGAATCCAAACCAACAGAGGGTCAAAAAAAAAGAGGAAAACAACCACTATCCTACTAGATAAGATAAAGGAAAACCATAAACCACCAAAATTGTCTTTCACAAATCCTCGTGCTCAACTCCAAGTGCCAACTGAAGTCCTGGGAAATACCACTCCCAGCACCACCTTTAATTACCAAGGAAATATTGCATAGTGTTTTCTCTGAATTGAGAGACTGTGTTTTGGTTTTACTGAGATGAGTAGAAGATATTATAGAGGAGTGGCAATTTTGACTCAAGACCATTTTCACGGGGAACCAGAAGAAGTGTTGTATAGGGACTCCTATAAAAGGTGGGCCTGAAGACAGAGCTAGGGAATTGAGGACCCTAGTGCAAATAATTTAGGAATCCCCATGCAACTTCTCTATATAATGTAGGTGCCTATTATTTAGTCGTTTACTTGTGTCTGACTCTTTGTGACCCTATGGACCTCATCATGCCAGGCACATCTTGTGTCTGGTAGTGCTTATTCATAAGGGTTTCATGTCAAAGATACTAGAGTTGGTTGCCAGTTCCTTCTCCAGTGGACTACTATTTGCCTGACATCTCTGCTATGACCTGCCCATCGTGGATGACCCTACATGGTATCACTCACAGCTTCATTGAAGTACACAAGGCCCTTCAGCATGACAAAGTAACGATCCAGAAGAGGGTAGGGTCAGGAAAAAATATATGTAGTTGTACCTTCTCTAAAAATAAATTATCTGCCCCCTCTCCTCAATTAGATGAGACATCCTCCATTACTCCAGGCTGCTGCTGGTAGCATAGGACCCATGTTGTGGGCCCTGCTCCTGTTGCACCAGCAGTAATTCTGCCACAACACTGGAATACATAAAATCATCACAAGAGATGCACACCTGAGAAACGCAACAGTGTGCCCTATGTGATTGCTAACATAAGATGTCTCCTCTTTAATACAGGAACAAACTTAAGAGACTGTACCCTCAGCGGCATCATCCGACAGGGCAGGCTACACAGTGATTGCCCGTTCTCATGTGTGCCTTCGCCATCTTCTTCGTATGCAAATACATTTTTGTTTTTCCCTAAAGCTTCAAGAGGTAACCCACATGTGGACTTCTTGCTTGCTGTGCTTATGGAGATGAGTGGCACGCCACTAATAAAAGTCAGATGGTTGAAATGTATACTCTATGTAGAGGAGACTTGCCTGGCATTTCAATTCTGGCCTGCTCTTCAGGTTGATCTAATACAGGAGATTTCTCCACAATGAATAAGAGGAGTCTTAAGGCTTGGTAGAAAGATTTTCACCGGAATAGTATAAAAGAATATAATTGAAATCAACCTCAAATTGTTGTATCAGTGTGCTCAAGAGATCCAGGATTAACACTGGGTGTTTAAATGTGTTTGCATCACCGAGTCATGTATGGCTCCCCGTGACCTAATGGACTCCAACACACCATGCTAATCCACTTGGTATTCATGGCAGAGATACTGAAGTGGGTTGCCAGTTTCTTCTCCGTTGGGACACAGCTTACAGATCCTGGTATTCGTAGGTGGTCTTCCATTCAAGTACTGACCAGGCCAAACCCTGCTTGTCTTCTGGGTTCCCTGACTGGAACTGAACCCAGGTTGCAGTAGTGAAAGTACTGAATCCTAACCACTGGACCACCAGGGAACAAAACTATTTATCAAGGACCAATCAACTACCTGAAAATTGTAAAGAAACTAGTGGTAAACTAATCATGTACAATACACAACCAGGGAGGTTAACACTTACCTACCTGGCCTACAAACCCCATTACCTTCGCTCTGTATGATTATATTGTGTCAGCATTTAATGAGTATCCTCTGAAATATATTATTATTACATTTTAAAGAAAATATTTTTAATGAGATGTGTATACATTGCCTTGTCCACATGCCAACCTAATACAGTGGGGCCAATTGGCTGGTATGAGTGCCACCAAAAGTCCAGTATTTCAGGATCTGTCTGCATTCTTTCAGTTCTTCTCTGTCAGACAGATATTGAAACTCTGGACTGTTGACGGCACTGGTAGAAAAGAGTTTCCCAACACTGGTGTATTGTATGTGCGTGTATCATTAACCCAATTAAAATCTACACACAGAAACAGTGAATACGTTTGAAAGCTTTACTGAAAATTCTGCATTATGCCATAAGCATGGTCAGCAAAGTATCGAGTCCATGCATCCATATTTTCAGTGTAGTACAAAATCATTGTGAGAGGGTAAGAGGAAAAGAAAAAAAAAAAGAAAAAAAAACAACTAAGCCCCAATAATTTAGAAAACTGAATAGCACTTACATATTTCTTATACCTGGTCAGTATACCAGAATGAATACTTCAAAGAAGAAGGGATTCTTCTAAAAATGGAATTCCTAAACTGGAATTAATAGATATAGCTTTTTTTCATTTTATTGGTTTAAAACTCCCAAGGAAAGGGTCTGTGACAGAGAAATGTGTTGAATGTGACACACAGAATATTTTGTTGTTTTATTTTATTGTATAGGAGAATATACATATCCCTTTTCTTTTTTATGGCAAAAGCCCATTATTTATGTGTTTCATTATCCCTTTATACTAATGTAGTTAGCAGCCATGTGTTCCCCCTTTTTTTTGCACTGTGTGCTTATTACTACTACAAGGATATAATAGGAGACATTTGATGCACATCACCTTGACCTCAAATTGAATATCTTGGGCTATTATGCAGTATCGTCCAAAAGTGAGTACACCCCTCACATTTTTGCAAATATTTTATGACATCTTTTCATGTGACAACACTGAAAAAATTACACTCTGCTACAACATAAAGTAGTAAGTGTACAGTCTGTACAACAGTGTAAATTTGTGGAAATGTCCATTTTGGGCCCAATTAACAATTTTCATTCCCCGGTGTCATGTGACTCATTAGTGTTACAAGTAGAGATGTCGCGGACAGTTTGCCCGCGGACTATTCGCAGCGATTTTGGCTTGTTCGCGCTCGCATCGGACGGCGGACACATGCACTTTTCGGTTCTCCCCCTATTCTTTATCATTGAGGATACTTTGACCCTGCACCTCACAGTCAGCAGACACATTCCAGCCAATCAGCAGCATACACTCCCTTCCAGAGCCTTCCATCTGAAGGACAGCATACATTAGAATCATTCTGAAGCTGCATTCGTTGTGAGAGGACAGATAGTGTAGCTGCTGGAGATTTAATAGGGAAATAGATAGCCAGGCCATGTATTTAGTTTCCACTACAGACCTGAAGGACACATCTCATATCTGCTGAACATCATTTATTTTATTTTAGAATTTTTTTCTGTGTAATCTAATTGCAAATGCCTGCCTGCCAGCGTGTTTGTGTGACAGGCTAACACCTAACAGCTTATATTGTGCTTATTTTCACTACTCATACCTGGTGGTGTACCATACATGGAAAACAACCATTTTTTTCCTGTAATTTAATTTCAGTTGCCTGCCTGTGTCAGGCTCACAGCTAATATTCTGCTCTGTTTCACCAGTCATAGTTGGTGTACCATAAATTGAAAAAAAACAACCCTTTTTTCCTTTAATTTAATTTCAGTTGCCTGCCTGTGTCAGGCTCACAGCTTATATTGTGCTCAGTGAAATAAAACAACACTTTTTTTTACTGTAATAGATTGAATAGCAATTGCCTACCTACAGGCGTGTGTGTGAAGCCTATTGCATCTACTCTGCCAACTTTTGTCAGTGCACAGTGATACGTCATATCTGGTGCAACCGTAGTGTACAGTGACATAAAACAACACTTTTTTTACTGTAATCGATTGAATATCAGTTGCCTGCCTACAGGCGTGTGTGTGAGGCCTACAGCGCCTACTCTGCCAACTTTTGCCAGTGCACAGTGACACTCATATCTGGTGGCACCTCAGATTGCGAAGCGCATTGCTCCAAATTTGAAGTAGGAGGTCCGACCAAGCATCTTTTTCCATCTCCCTGTTCCAAAAATCAATGCCATATACACGTCCCCTAATAGTGGACGTAACAGGGATTAAACCGATAGGAATAGTACTACTTAACAGTACACACCTTATAATAACGCAGACAGAGGCAACGCAGAGATAGGAGTGTGAAGAAGAGGAGTCAGAGGAGGAAGGTGGCTTTAAGGAGTTGGAAGACCAAACACAGCAGGCGTCCCAGGGGGCTTGTTGTCACCTTTCGGGGACCCTTGGTTGCTGGGTGGAGGAAGAGACTTTTAATGACATCAGTGAGGACAAGGAACGGGACATGGCTAGCTTGGTATCCAACCTTGAGCAAACGGGGAGTTTGCGGCTGTGCAAAGGGACTGTTTGCGGTTTTTTGTGGTGCATTAAACGAGGAGATTGGTCTGTTACTGTGAAGCTGGTGTAACCCTTACACTACCTGATCGATACAACTTCATACCTGATGTTTTAAAGCATGTTATTCCAAACAATTTAGGAATGTTAGGTGATTTATGCCCTTTATGGCTTAAAACCAGACTCTGCATCAACTATGTCATTTTCCGTGGGAGTTTTGCCATGGATCCCCCTCCGGCATGCCACAGTCCAGGTGTTAGTCCCCTTGAAACAACTTTCCCATCACTATTGTGGCCAGAAAGAGTCCCTGTGGGTTTTGAAATTCGCCTGCCTATTGAAGTCTATGGCAGTTCGCCCCCGGTTCGCCCGTTCGCGAACATTTGATGAAGTTCGCGTCCGCGGTTCGCGAACCGAAAATTTGATGTTCGCGACATCACAAGTTACAAGGTCTCAGGTGTAAATGGGGAGCAGGTGTGTTAGATTTGGTATTATCGCTCTTACACTTTATCATACTTGTCACTGGAACATTAACATGGCACCTCATGGCAAAGAACTCTCTGAGGATCTGAAAAAAAAAAGAATTGTTGCTCTACATAAAGATGGCCTAGGCTATAAGAAGATTGGCAAGACCCTGAAACTGAGCTGCAGTGCGGTGGGCAAGACCATACAGCGGTTTCACTGGACAGGTTCCACTCAGAACAGGCCTCGCCATGGTTGACCAAAGAAGTTGAGTGCACGTGCTAAGTGTCATATCCAGAGGTTGTCTTTGGGAAACAGACGTATGAGTGCTGCCAGCATTACTGCAGAGGTTGAAGGGGTGGGGGCTCAGCCTGTCAGTGCTCAGACCATACGCAGCACAATGCATCCAATTGGTCTGCATGCCTGTCATCCCAGAAGGAAGCCTCTTCTAAAGATGATGCACAAGAAAGCCCGCAAACAGTTTGCTGAAGACAAGCAGACTAAGGACATGGATTACATGAACCATGTCCTGTGGTCTGATGATGACAAGATAAACTTATTTGGTTCAGATGGTGTCAAGCGTGTGTGGCGGCAACCAGGTGAGGAGTACAAAGACAAGTGTGTCTTTCCTACTGTCAAGCATGGGGGTGGGAGTGTCATGGTCTGGCCCTGCATGAGTGCTGCTGGCACTGGGGAGCTACAGTTCATTGAGGGAACCATGAATGCCAACATGTACTGTGACATACTGTAGCACAGCATGATCCCCTCCCTTCGGAGACTGGGCCGCAGGGCAGTATTCCAACATGATAACGACCCCAAACACAAATCCAAGGTGACCACTGCCTGAAGCTGAAGGTAAAGGTGATGGACTGGCCAAGCATGTCACCAGACCTAAACCCTATTGAGTATATGTGGGGCATCCTCAAACTGAAGGTGGGGGAGTGAAAGGTCTCTAACATCCACCAGCTCTGTAATGTCATCATGGAGGAGTGGAAGAGGACTCCAGTGGCAACCTGTGAAGCTCTGGTGAACTCCATGCCCATGAGGGTTAAGGCAGTGCTGGAAAATAATGGTGGCCACATAAAATATTGACACTTTGTGCCCAATTTGGACATTTCCCCTTACGAGTGTATTCACTTTTGTTGCCAATGTTTTAGACATTAATGGCTGTGTATTGAGTTATTTTGAGTGGACAGCAAATGTACACTGTTATACAGGCTGTACACTTACTACTGTACATTGTAGCAGAGTGTCATTTCTTCAGTGTTGTCACATGAAAAGATATAATAAAATATTTACAAAAATGTGAGGGGTGTACTCACTGTTGTGAGATACTGTATATTCCTCTGAGCAGTAACACCAACTGTTTTGTGACTGTGCGTATTCCTTTTGCACACAAACACAATTGGTTTTATATTCTAATCCACTTTTTGGCTATTGTCTGAAGAGTGGATTGTTCCTTCCTCTGTGGAAGAGCTGCCTATTCTAACACTTGGAAGATCTTTATGTGACTATTGGATATCATAATCGCACCACACCAGAAATGTTTATTTGGATTTTTTTCAATAACTTGGGGTCTGATCACGGATAGTCACATTTTAACTATGTACATTGAATGCATATATGATTTTTTTTGATTTGGTATTTTTTTATTTATATTTTTTCAATTTTTTTTTTCAATTTTAGATTGCCTTAATGAATGTTTATTTTTGGCAATAATTAGGCTATTGAGTAATGGTTGAAGTGTACATTCACATGTGGGTGTATTATTAGAATCAAATATTTTACGTGTACATTAGATGACAAACTATGATCTTGATGTTATCCTCATCATATGTATTATTAAAGCCATGTTTGTGTGTCAAGCACATATTATTACGCCTTTGTTTCTGCAGTGACCATATAATAAGGCAATAAAATAATGTAGGCCATTGTATTGTAAATGTTGTTCTTAACAAAATTAATTGATTGTGTCATTCTCTGTTTGTTAAAGTTTCAATAGATGTGAGACGGGTATAGAGATCATATGTGTTTTTATACATGTATGTTGTTGATGTGCACTGTATATGGTTCATTCACAGTATCATATGGCTGTGCTTGGAGATGAACAGACTGCACTGTTGCTTTTTAGAGCTAAATGAAAGGAAAGAGAAACAAATAACTAAAGAAAAGGGGAATCTTCATCCCTTACTTATTTAACCTTTTGTAAAGTGGGGCCACCACACTATTCCCGAATGTATGCCTCTCACGGCCACATGATCTAGCTGTGGTGGGTATGGCAGACTGAGAAAATAGAGCACTTTGTTGGGGGGACCTCTCCTCTGGTGTGCTATTGTTGCTGTGGGTAAAGCTGGTTGGACCTGTACTGGTGCTGGTACTAGTGTTGAAGAGGGTAATGATTCCAGTGGTGTTGGAGGTGGTGGAGCAAGCTGAGACCCTTAAACCAATTGTGTGTAGATGCGCTGCACCCAGCGGAAGCAGTCTGAAGGAGGACTAATTTGAAGGAGGAGGGTGGCATAGCGATCAAGGTGCACAGGAGTGGTTGATGGCCCTACATCTCATCTTCCAGCTTTCTTCCTCCTTCTTCTGCAGCACTTTCTGTGTGATGTCCTCCTCCAGTTGCCATGGTCATAGCATCATTCAATATTTATATCTTATGTTTGCAAATAGGTTTCATAGACAAGCATTATAAAGCATGTTTGTGCTAGTGCTTTGGCATGTCAAGGGTCTAGCAATTCTATGTTGCATTTGGTTATTTTACCCATAATTTTGGCTCAAAGTCATGAACTTATTTCTTACAGGGTTTCCTGGATATATTTCGGGGGTTATCACACATTGGTGTCTTCATTTCAGGGCAACATTAGCTGACATTTATGGCCCTCTGATTGAATATATTTTTGGAACTGGTAGTGCAGTTTAGTGAAACATGCAATGCAACGTGTTCTCTCCTCCTGGGCAGATGGCCTATTTCCCCCCTCCTTCTGTCCCCACTCCTCCTCAACCCCTCTGCACTCCTGGTCTCCTCTACTGTAATACCCCTCTCCACTCATTTCCTTCTTCGTACAATCCACTGGCAAACCTTTACTCCTCTCTTCCCTCTCTCCTCCTGTCTCATTCCTTCATTCTTGACAGACTAACACAAAAAGCAGGCACAACAAACAGTCTCACAACACTCACAATACTCTCCTATACTGCCCATTCAGGTGAAAAACTGAATACAATATGTATGCTTTGTATGACAAAAATATGTTCATTTTCACATGTTTTCTTAATGTGTGAGATGCAAGGGGAAAGTGATTAGGGGATGGGATATTTAGCCGGGGGTATGTGAGGTGGGTGTGTGTTGGGGTTGGGTAGGGGTTGTGTAAGGGTAGGGTGGGTAAATGTTATGTTTTAGGGTAGGGTAGGTAAGTAATACAGAGTAGCTATGAATTTAATGTGGCCTATTGAAAGTGTAAATGTGACTACTATGCATAACTAGCGACTATGGGTAAATATGGTAAAATAATGCATATGATAATTAGATATGCTCATTCATTGCTCTCTCAACTCCTCTCAACCAAAAACCTGTATTAACATTTTATTTGGCCAGTGTCTTGAAGTTGCCAGAACCAATATCACACTGATTGCAACATATAAGGGCAAGACTGACACTGTATCCTAATCCAATGATCATCCAATCCATGTTATTAAGCCTGCCTGAAAGCATGGCCCATAATCCTAAATGGATTTCCATTTAAGTGGGTGTGAGGCAAGCAGGTGGTACATTTTGAGAATCATTTGCATGCCATTACCCAGTATACTCTGCTTACCTCTAGTTTACTGTCATGCTGATTAAATTCAATACGGAGATTAAGGAGAGTACCTCAAATAGTCAACTTTAGAAGATCAATACATGCCATCTAAAAAAAGCGAGTCCACATCATCCAATTTGCACTATTACAAAATCGTATAAACGAATATAAAGGGATAGCATGGAAGATCAGGCCTTTTGGCCTCGGTGGGTCCCCTGCAATAGGTAGAACAAATAGAGCAATTTTCCTAAAGGATATAGCTGAATTTCAGCTTAATACCCTAGTAATAAATGTGAATGATGAGACCACTGTGTAATAAAATCAAAAACAAAAATTGACCCTGTTTTACATTTCATGTAGATCAACTTATAAATTGTAACAAAAAGAGAAAAACCCCAATGCCCTATTTGGAAGCCTCATAAATTATCTAGTATAATAAGAAAAAAATGGTTCTACATGTTAAAAAAGAGCCAACCTAACAACCGTTTTGCCGGATATATGACTTTCTCAGAGTTTGTCATGTTGGCCTTTCCCAGTTCGCGTCACTCATTTCAAACAGTGTTAGGCTATGAGGCATGGAAGAAGGTATAGAGTCAAACATGGCATCCTCTGAGTAATAATCACAGCTAAAGTGGAAATACTATTTACTTGAAAGTTTGGTGGGAAAAAAAAGGTCTCTTGGTCTGCCTGAGACATGTAAGTGTTCCCAGAATTATCATTTCTTTCTCTCTTTTAAACATAATTTGTTCCACTGTTTGTTCACTTGGAGCAGTTGCTTTTGTGCCGTCAGTCTGTGTTTCCCCATTGAAAGTATTGAG
The DNA here is from genome assembly GCA_027410445.1 of Discoglossus pictus. Classification (NCBI taxonomy): domain Eukaryota; kingdom Metazoa; phylum Chordata; class Amphibia; order Anura; family Alytidae; genus Discoglossus; species Discoglossus pictus. Next base: position 63,211,976 of record CM050174.1, read on the forward strand.
GATATTGTGTTTATTTTAATGAGAACACATGTTTATTGAACTCGTGAGCCAAGATTTCATTTTCTATTTTGCCCCAGGAAGTACAACAGGATTTGCGACGCTCCATGAGCCAGACATTAAAGCAATTAACAAAAACACCCAGAGAAATTAAGCAAGAAGCAATATAGTAGATAATTAGTGCCATTAGCTGTGGGTTTGGTAACAGTTTGTTTTGTTCTAATCCTTTGCACCTAAACCCATGCACATAATGTAGATCAAAGCTCCTACAGAGGACAATAATTGTCTCATGTCTGTAACTAAATACTCTATGGGCTAATCCACACAATACATATGACAGTTAAATAGCCTATACGTGTTGGAGAGGCCACCATTAATGCCACGGCAAATACTGGGCATTGCAATTAACATGCACACCAGGCAAACATGTGCAATGATGATTCTGTATGACGCATCTACACTACATCATTATTATTATAATTTATTTATGGAGCTCCAACATAGTCTGTGTCTTATGTCAATTATTTTTGTGCAATTTCAAAGATTTACACTAGATTTTATCATTATAAAAATAGGTTATCTAAAACACACTTTATAGGAACCTCCTTAAAGGGACACTGCAATGGTCAAACAAGTTCCCCTTTAATAGTATAGAGTGCAGAATGAACACCTTAGTAGTACAATTGTATACAGCTGCAGATAATTACTATAAGAAGCTGCCTTATTACTCTAATGGGATGCCATGTTTGCCTTTTTTCCATCTCTCATAGGGTATCACTGTTTGAGATGAGTGACATAGGTTGGGAAAGGCCGACATGACAACTAGAGATAATCAGATGGAAATTCATGATAATAACATTATAAAACTGTGCTAAAGGGGTTCTCATTAGGCTTGACATAAATCAAACTTTTAAATGACTATGGTATGTTTGACTACTACTGCTCAGTTCCTTCAACTTAAACACTAATTATGGTTTCTCCTTCCCAGAATGCAATGTAATAACTGTTTTTCTCAGAATTCTGAGCTGGAAGCAGGTTTTATAACTTGTTTTAGACATTCAAATGTGAGAACAGATGTACTATTTATGTACTGTACTACTGTATGGTGAAGGGATACTATCGCACTTTTGTCCACCATATTATAAATGATTGTTGTGGTGAACTACCTACTCATAATTTCCACAACACAAGCTGAGATCCCGCTCCATGCTGATGATAGCCAGTAAGCCTGAAACAGCTGTACGTGGATTGGATACTCAGCCTTTGTTTAATCCAACCTTGGCTTTGCATTAAAGCTGTGTAATACAGTATGCATAAACTTAAAGGAAGCCATGCTTGACAATGGCTATGGATTGAAGAGAAGGGCATTTGTGGGCACATTTGCAAGTCCCAGCTCCGCTTCCCAAAATGCAGTGTAATAACTGTTTTTCTTGGAATTCTGAGCTGGAAGCAGGTTTTTTAACTTGTTTTAGACATTCGGATTTGAACATAGATGCACTATTTATTTACTATATATATATATATATATATATATATATATATATATATATATATATATACTGTATATATATATATATATATATATATATATATATATATAAAACCCATAATTCGTGATTAAGTTGAAGGTACTGTGTAATAGTCAAACATACCATAGTTCTTTAAAAGTATAATTTGTGTCAAGCCTAAAATATATATATATATATATATATATATATATATATATTCATTTACAGTTCAATCATCACAAAATCAGTACATATATAATAAGCAGGGTTATGTGTTCCTCTTTAGGAAATTAGTATATATCATGGACTTGAGAATGAAAGTTTATCCGTGCACCACTAATATCTATATTTATAATTTTGTAAAATAGGATATCCTTGCTCTTCTATGTAAATATTAGGAAGCAGAGGATAGATATGTGGTAGTGTGTCAGCCTCGGCATCTCTGTTCTTTCCTTCCCTATTGACAGTCCTTCCCTATAAGTGTGTGTAGGGATTTATATAAAATTGAGGAATGTGCATCTAAATGGCAGATGAGATTTAATATGAATAAATGTAAAGTTATGCCTCTGGGAAGGAAAAATAGCCATGCAATTTATAATCTTAATGAAGCAAATCTAGGGGTATCAGATAGTGAAAGGGGGGCAAATCTATTTGGGAGTGCTTGTGGACAACCACCTGGGTAACAGTGCTCAATGCCAAGCAGCAGCTGAAAAGGCAAATAAAATATTAGCATATATTAAGAAGGGTATAGAAGCCAGGGAAGCAAATATAATTCTGCCACTGTACAAATCCCTAGTACGCCCTCATTTGGAATATGGAGGACAAGTTTGGGCACCACTTCATAAAAAGGACATTTTAGAGCTGGAAAAGGTACAGAGAAGGGCAACAAAACTAATAAGGGGAATGGAGGGGCTAAGTTATGAAGAAAGACTAACCAAATTAAACTTATCTTCTCTAGAAAAACGGCGTCTAAGAAGAGATATGATTACCTTATATAAATACATCCAGGGTCAGTATAAAGATTTGTCAAGGGAGCTTTTTGTGCCAAGAGGTTTTCAACTGACAAGAGGACATACCTTGAGGTTTGAAGTCAAAAGATTCCACCTTAAAGAAAGAAAGGGGTTCTTCACAGTAAGGGTGGTTAATCTGTGGAATTCTCTGCCAGAGGAGGTGGTGACAGCGTATTCGATAGATAACTTTAAAATGGGACTACATTTATTTCTAATTAAAAAGGGAATTCAGGGATATCATGGATAATTAGAGAGACAGTATTGATCCAGGGAGAAATCCAATATCCAGTATCTGGGGTCAGGAAGGATTTTTTTTCTCCCTTTGGCTAAGTCTTACTTGGGTTTTTTTTCTGTTTGCCTTCCTCTGGATTAATAATTTAAAAAAATAATAATGAAATAATTGATTAATAATAAATTAACAACTAAGTAATTGATATTTAATCCGCATATTGCAGATCAGAGGAGATCTTAACAGGTTGAACTTGATGGACTGAAAGTCGTTTTTCAACCTTAGTTACTATGTAACTATGTAACTAATATATATTTAATATATTCCAATATTTTTTGCTTGAATAATCTACGAGTCCAAAGAATTTTTTTTTTTCATTATTTTATTTTTTGACATTTAAACAAGCCTTGAAAATAGGCCAGGAACATAATATATGATGTATAATATCGGGCTATAGAACACTGGATTATACAGCTAAGCATGTTCTAAATTTGAATTATTGCACAGATCCAATATTGCATATTGTGGCATTGATTCCAGACGTTTGCTCCTTAGTTTCAGGAGCTCATCAAAGAAATCAGTCTTATCAGTAAGGGACGTTGATTGTTGTACTTCCCTTCACAAACTTGACCTTATCACAAGAGAAGTTGACTTCAAGTTGCTGGGCGCCAAACTTAACAGGAACACAGAAGATCTTCACATAGCCGGAGCGGTAAGGGAAGATCTGGTCCATACTGAGAAGTAGAGACAGGAATAAGTAACTCACATAGAATAAGGCAGACCCATAAGTTAATTAGTTACTACTGCTCTGCATCATCCAACAGAGCTTTGTACACTTGGCAGGTTCTACAAGGACCAAAAATCTCACTCACCATATTTGTTGCACTCACAAATGTCACCTTATTTCTTTGGGTTCTTTAAATATTCTAACCTCAAAGAGAAAATAAGTGAAATTTATTGTTGCCTTAACCAAATATGAGAATTTAGAGGACGTTTGTAATTTATGGTCCTTCAAAGACTTATACCTTAGTAAATCATGCGGTGCAGCCATCTCTTGCATGGACTCAGGATAAATAGAAAATGGATATGCTGTCAAAGCTAACCCTGCAGCATTTTAAGACAATTATAAAACAGTGAAAATATTTTTTACACATTTTTACTTGATTCTAACTGCTTTACGTGATGGTTCAGAGCCTGTTTTAATGACTTCAGTGTCCAATTTACTGGGTATAGAAGGGATAATACAGACATTTATATAGACACTGACTGTTACAAATTGACCTTTTATAAATAATGTGATATTTGGAGAGCTCAAAAGGAATGCCTCTAGTTACTTAATTTGGTGCATATTTTCCAAAATGTGACAATAGTTCCTTCTATAGTGGTCTACAGCATACCACTCCTGGTGTTCCTAGGTGGTACTGACCGGGTGGTGGGACCTCTTGGTTCCCTGACTAGAATCAAACACAAATCGCAGTAGTGAAAGCACCAAATCCTAATCACTGGACCACTAGGGAACTAAATATATATTTACTTGGTTTAAATTGGTTTAAATGACATGACATATTAATATAGTTTTAATAAATAATGAATTTTAATGGCACATGATAAATCCTGACGCCAATGTGACTGCCTACAGTAATTTACCTGGTGTGGCCAGCCACACTCTGACAAGGAATTTACAAGTTTCAGTAGTTGCTTCACATTCTAATTTTGCTGTTATATTGCACCATATTGTAACATTTAATTAAACAAAAGGGATGGGGATTTTTTTTTATTGCAATAGACTATATTACTTCCTCTATTGTCTCTTCTATCTTGCTGTGCTCTGATCCTGAGCTTTGCTCACCAACACAACTGGTCTTTGGTAGCCATTCTCCCTTGCATGCTATCAACTAGTGACTCTCAGCCTTTTTGGTATGGGGCAGATGGTTACTTTCCAGTGGTCGCAACGACTGTGTTGGAGATACACAACATTTTAACAGGGTGATACTAAATGTGTTAGTTTTGTAGTGATTTAAATATAGCACATTTTCGTGGCAGATATGTTCCTCAAAAATCTGTCAATAGCTATGACTAATGGTAGTGATACATTTACAGTGTTAGGGTTCTCCTCATCCCTTTTTATTCCTGAGGACCAGCATGGACCGGTACTAGACATAGGCAGGGCCGGATTTATATCTTCAGCACCCCTAGGCACATTAGCTTCCTCCCTCTTGTAACTCTCTAGTTCCAGGCATTCTCCCCCTAGTAGCGACTGAATTTTTTTTTCCCTGTTTTATGCCAAGGAACATTCTGAAGTGTGAAATGAGGCACCCTTCACAGGGAAGTGCCCCTAGGCGACTGCCTAGTTGGCCTAATGAGAAATCCGGCCATGGACATAGGATCAGGCTACTAAGAACCACTGCTCTATAGCCATACTGCAGCCCTATCACCCACCCACAACTTTACATTGTCTTAGCAGGAATCTTGCTCTCTCTCATTCTACACATCACGGACCTTATATTCTTGTTACATAGAAATATAGATCTGATGGCAGATAAGAACCTAAAAGTTCTAAGTTATACCCACTCTATCTACCTTAAAGGTTTGGCTTAAATAACCCTCAGGTTAGTCTTTTGCTTCTTCCTAACATGCTTGCATTCCTCGACTGTGTTTGATACCACTTCCACTGGAATATTGTTTTTTTATCTACTACCATTTGTGTATAGTATCACTTTAGCAGAGTACCCCTACATTTTCAATCTTCCAATGACCTCTTGTTCTTACATTCCTCTTACATTCCTCTTTATGGAAGACACTTCCCTCCTGCACTTTATTAAATCCTTTGATATATTTGAAGGTTTCTATCTCCCTTCCATCCTCTAAGTTATAAATAAGACTGTAAAAAAGTATTTCCATATAGGTTTTAGTCGTTTAGATGCTACTTTGTCAGGGATCTTTTTGTTTTCAACTGACAAGAGGACATTCTTTGAGGTTAGAAGTAAAAAGATTCCACCTTAATGAAAGAAAAGGGTTCTTCACAGTAAGGGGGGTAAACCTGTGGAATTCTCTACCAAGGGAGGTGGTGACAGCAGATTTGGTAGATACATTTAAAAAGGGATTAGATATATTTTTGAGTAAAAAGGGCATTCAGGGTTATCCTGGATATTTAGAGAGTGAGTATTGATCCAGGGAGGAATCCAATCACCAGTATCTGGGGTCAGGAAGAAATTTAATTTTTATCCCCTTTTGAGACAATTGGCAAAGTTTCACTGTTTTTTTTTCTGCTTGCTTCCTCTGGATCAATTAACAACTAACAATTAATCCAGATCAGAGGAGAGCAAATAAGGTTGAACTTGATATATTTTCAATTCAACCTCAATTGCTATGTAACTATATAACACAATTTTAGTTGCCTCATTTGAATTGTTTCTAATTGATTGATATCTAATTGAATATATCGTCCACAGAATTAGAGAAACATTGTAGTTGAGGTCTAGCCAGGAATCTTTAGTGAATAAGTAGTACATCTCTTTTTCTGTTGCTAATTCCTCCTCCAGTACATCCAAGAACCTACTTTATATTGCTTGCCAACTTTTTAATAATTTGATATAATGACTCTCAAGTAACTTTTCTCTTCCTCTGCCATCATCCTATTACTTTTTATAATCTTTTATTTAAATTTTACAAAACAGAGATATCATCCCATCTTAATTTAATACAACATTTTTATCACACCCTCTCATGAATACTCCTCATAACAATTCTAAAATGTCTATCCTCCAAGAGGTTAGAGGTTCATTAAATGGTAATATATCCAAAGAAACTAAACAAATAATAATAATAAGAAAATAAGAAAAAAAAAAGAAAAAAAAGTGAAAAAAAAAATTGCAAATTTTCCGAAGGGAAATCGCCTTGTGGGAATTCGACTCAAGGTTACGAATACGATTAAGTATATATTCTGATTTGGGTATATAATCTGATTTAGGTGCATATCTTTAAATTTCTCGAATTTTAGATCTACCTGACCATTTAGCTCATTTTATAAAATCATTACTCATTGATTTACAGCTCCTATTACATATTTTTCTGTTGCCTGCTAAGAATGGGTGTATACTCACTTTACAGTGATGGGTCCATTTGGTAGAAGCCCCCAGCCTTCAGCAGTCATCACACAGTTATTCAGGACATCATTGAAGGGGTTTGTGAATGACAATGTAACACTTAGGGGTCTGTTGATTACTGGGGATCCATAAAACTGTTGGGAAATAAATACAATTATGCACTAATATGCACAAAGCTCATCAAGTTCAAAACATGGTAGGTTAGATCAGCTTATTTCTCTGGTTTCCTTAGACATTCTAATCTTATTGGGGAAAAAAACATGAAATTTATTATTGTAGTAAAGTCAAATATGAACATTTGAAGGGCGCTTGTAATGTATAGGACATTCAGAACCTGAAGGAAAGTGCCTATAACCACAACAAGCCTTGTAGTGCTGACTTTGGACCTCATTCAAATGCGATTTGGCCAATTGAACAGGTCTCTATATTAGCACAAAGCAGATCACCAAAAAGATAAAAAATAAAAAAATAACAACCTTTTTGTAGGTTATTATTATTTTTTTTTACCACCAACTAATTTTTCTGATTAAAATCTTGAAATTTTATTTATAACTATTAAAAATATTATTTTATCAAATTTGATCGATTAAAACTGAGCTAATTCATACACAGATTTTTAGGCTCTATATCACAAATCTTAATACTTTATTATTTTAGCAGCTTATATAGTGCTTTTAATTCCTAGTCTTGATTATTATTATTATTATTATCTTTTATTTGTATTGCGCCAACATATTCCGTAGCACTGTACAGGGGATAAGAACAGGGGAAATACACGTTTAACAAATTCAAAAGTTGAAGGGCCCTATTATTGTCTGTTGTTATCTCACTGCCCTCCTATCCGATCAGGTAATTGATAATTGAACTAACATCGTATAAAGTTCAGGTACTGTGTTTGTTACAGAATGATTAGTAAATTCCCAATGATTATTGGGAAATTCCCAGTCATTATATCAATGATGTTTTATACAGCTATACATACTGGATATGATTCACATTTCCATCTTTTTAAACATTGTTTGCTTGTAACATTTATTGGCACTTATTACCTTTAATTGTCAAAATTGTAATGTAGCCAGTAAAACTTACTGCTATTTAATTGACCCCCTCTAGCTACCCGCAATTGATTTGCGGGTTAGGGGATGAAAACCCCTGCGGTTGTCAAAATCATAACTCCGACCCATCTCCTCCTTTGATCTTTCAAACCCGTAAATGTTACAACCGCTAAAATTGCAAATCACGATTTATTTGCAACAATTCCCCAAGCCCGCAATTGCCATCAAACCCGTAAATGGCAAATGTAGCAAAAAAAAATCTATGAGTACTAGATAGGACTCGCAAGTGGGTTAAACACCTGTTCGTAGCATTGTAAAAGCAAATATAAACACACTACTGTACTTTAAAATATAGGAAAGCAATGAAAGACATTATAATTATTTACACAATAGTCTCAATCTGGCGAATCTGCAATAAAAAACATTGTATTTTACTTTAAATTTCTGTGTTATATCAATTTCAGGAATCAGGGAGTTAATACATATCATCTACTATAACAGTTTTTTCATTCATTTTTATTGATATTTAAATCACTGGATTACGAGCCAGATCACATATCGGATGTCAAAACACTAATTGATTAATGTTTAAACTCCATGTTTTACTGATGTCATTATGACTGTCTCATTTACTATTGGCTCTGTCTTAATCACTTACTGGCTTGTTTAATTGATCATGATCATGCCTTGAAATGCTACGTACGGTTACAAGGTTTACGAATTTGGCTTTCAGCCATGTACTTGCAGGCTTTGTTTAATTAAATCTCTCTGTAACTGTTGCAATCTTCAAGCCCGCAGACTTACGGCCTGTATGAAGGCAACTGCAGAATTGTAACCACCTTCCAATAAACTAGAACATTCTATTGCTCTGCTTTTTATGACTGCTCCTTTTCTTTATCTATTGATGCTCAGTATTATTCCTTAAATAATTTGATGTTTTTCCCTATTATTCCTCCTCAAGTTATATTGAGAAATATTACTTTAGTGATTATAAACAACTTCTAAATACTTCTTTACTTCTTTAGATAATACCTTTTAGGCTAACTCACTACCTTTTTATGCTTCCCTTTGTAACTAAATTTTTTCTTTATCAACTCAAAATGTGTAAATTGCTCTTTAGTGTATCAATAGATGAATATCTCATATGTCAGACCTAAGATGTAACTAATAATGAACTCTCACAAACCACCATCTTATGGTTGCAGTTCAATGCATCGACTACTTAATTTTCTTTTTGTTACCAAATGTAGAGCTTTGGAGTGGTGATCAGTTGAAGTCAGGCTATTTCAGTGTGTTGGCTCTGCCTGAATGAATAGTGAGCTCTGTACATTACAGAACATAATTAATAGTAATTAGAATCAGGTGTACAGACTGTGAATCAGGCAGTGGTAAATGATTCACTTATATCTACTCTATCAACTTGAGTAGGAACCGAGCGGATACCATAGAGCTTTTATGTTGCTGTCTTTGATGAAGAAGGTTTGGATTCAATAATTTCCCAAACATATTTTTTTTCTTTACTGTTCAAATATCAGAAAAATGTCCTTTAGAGGTTATATAATAAAAATATGAGGTAACTGTGTGAATGCTTGTTTATTTAAAAAAACAATTATTTGAATAATTATATGAACTGATTAAACACACACACATATATATATAATATATATATATATATAATTAAAAAATAACTAGTTCATATAACTATTCAATATATATATAACTAGTGAATTATAACTAGTGAAAAAAAAATGACGGACATAAAAGTGTAAGCCAGGCAATGCTGTTTGCCACACAATGTGAGGCTTTTGGTTCTCTGAGCACCTTCGGCGCTCATTGTGAACCTTTCCTCCCGCCTACTGTACGGGCCACTCAATGCAGGGTTCATTAACCTGCAACTTTTGTGCTTGGGAATGCCATGTGTCTCTTTCCAGGATCTCCCCCCTTTGCCTTTCCCTGTGTGTTTCTCCTCTGTGTGTCTGCTGAATATTTCCGTGTATTTTCTAAGTCTTGTATGCCTGGCTTTGCTCAGCCTCTTTTTCATCCAGTTTCCGTTTTTTTTGCGTTTTTCGTCCGCCATTTTCTTTCTTGCTAAGCCGATTTTCGAGTGACGAAACAATGTAAATTCGGCTCAAATTCGCTTGCAACCTCACTCCCAGGCTTCCTCTGCTGTGTGTTTTAATCTATTTTTAATTAATTTTCATGTTTTCATCTTTTTCGATTTTCGCGGTTTGGCCGTTAACTTCGTATTTTTCAGAGGTCAGATTTTTTTGCCCCCAGCGTTCCTCAACTGCTGTCAGCCTAAGTCCAGAGTGCCTCAACTGCTCACCTCGCTTTGCGAGGCTCACAGGAGCTCATTCGGTTCTCATTTCAGCCTATGTCCTGCGTGCTTCAAAGCCTCAACTGCTCGCCTCGCTTTGCGAAGCTTGTGGGCAATGAGTGGCTTTGGCGCGCTCCAAGCTCGGAAGGCTTCAATGCCTCAATGGCTCGCCTTGCTTCGCGAGGCTTGCAAGCGTGGCGACAAATCGCATTTTGACAATTATAATATGTGATAATACTATAATGTAATTAGTCTAATTTTTACTGGTCAACTGCTTTTTTTTAACAAGAATTTTTTTTAACACAAATATGATTAATATATAGAAATAAATAAGTACATTAGTTAAATAAAAAAATTTAAAAAGTGGAAGACTGGGAAATCAAACCTATGACTTAGCAATGAAAAATAATCTTTGACGGTGCTAAGTAATTTGTTTCAAACACATTTTGTTATGTAAAATGTTCTGCTAGCAAATTATGAATTGTTAAAATATGTGTACAATATGTCCTGCTATGTAAAGTCATCATGTCAGTGTACAAATCAACAGCGCCCCACAGCTGCATGATTTGAGAAATGCAGCTTTCATTTGTGTTTCCTAAATGCAAGTTTACTGCTAACGAAATCCATTTTAAACTGACATTATAGTACCACTATAATACATTTAAAAATAAAGCTCATATAATTGTTTGTTGGGCATAGATAATGAAAAGTTGTAAATAATTAAAAATAATTAAAAGTTAATATTTTTCTTACTTTTCAACAGTATTTTCCAGTTAAGCAAAGTATCAATAACTACTGTTTTATCAGGGGTTGTGACCAGCTCTGTATAAGGGCAACACCATCATGGCGCTTGGAAGCAGATTGGGCTATATATCATTAACCCTGCCCTGTTACCTCATTAGCTCTGCCTCCACTGCCTGCACAGATGAAACAGCTCTATTGTAACCTGCTTGCAGCTGCTCCCATTGCCCCAATGCATGCTCAGTCTGAACCAGAACCTAGACTGGTCAGACTTATTTTTAGTCCAGCCTTCAGACATAGGTGCCATATTTCCTAGCACAGAGATGTCGAGATAAGCAGCTCTGCTTCGGGTAAACTGGCACATTAAAAAGTAAGGAATTCATTAATTACTCATGGAGGAGAAGGGGGAGGGTTAGTATAGTCAATAGGGAGGTATTGCTGAGTAACTCAAATGCAATGGAAAGCACTTCAAGTCATAGCAACATAATGTGTATGCTTGGTAATGCCAGATGCTGCCACAGAAAATAGGCAAGTTACAATTATTAGCAGTACATGAGAAATGGGATTAAAAGGCATTACTGAGACATGGTGGGATTATCTTTGACTGCACTATTACTCTGGATGTTATAGTCTATTTAGGAAAGATAGGGCAGTGGTAAAAGGGGAGGAGGGATGTGTCTGTATGATAAGCCTGAATTTAAGCCTATAGTCAGAGAAGACATTTATGGTGGACCTAGTGATAAAGTTGAATGTTTGTGGGTAGACTTAAATAGTGGGGCAGCAAATTCCAAAAGAATATTAGTAGGACTATGCTATAAACCCCCAAATATAGCTGAAAGTGAGGAAATACAATTATTATTACAGATTGGAAATGCAGCTAAGCACGGACAAGTTCTAATAATGGGAGATTTTAATTACCCTGAAATAAACTGGATAAATGAGACCAGCAGTTCAGCTAAGGGGAGCAGGTTCTTGAGTACACTCAGGGATCATTATCTGGCCCATGTTATACAGGAGCCTACTAGAAATGAAGCTATCTTAGATTTACGCATCACAAATAATATTGATATAGTATCAAATGTGGAAATAGGGCAACCTTTGGGAAACAGTGATCACAACACAGTCTCATTTGAGATTGAATTAAAAAAACTAAATTTTAAGGGGCCAACAAAAACTCTTAATTTTAAAAGGGCAGATTTAAGCAGTCTAAGGGCAACAATACAAAGTATAGACTGGGACAGAGAACTAATAGGTAAAAATACATAAATGGACAGTCCTTATTAATATACATACTTATAACCATATACCCTGTGGAAATAAAAATTGTAGGAGTAAGTCTAGTGGTGAAACTCGTGAATGAAGGGCCCTAATGCAAAATAAAAATTTGCCCCCACCCCCAACCCAGGCAGGGGGAACAAATGTATATTGTGCGCCGTGCCCCCCTGTCTCAACTCATATGTACACACACACATTCACCACGCACACACACATATATATATAAATGTGCCCGAAATTTTTTAAACATGGCTTTCTTTAAGCATACATACATATACAGATACATACACAGACATACACACCACACATACATATATGCACACACACACTACACACACATGCATATATATATATATATATATATATAAAAAAAAAAAAAATATATATATATATATATATAAAAAAAAAAAAAAATATATATATATATATATATATATATATATACACACACACACACGTATATACATTATATATATTTTTAATACCCATATTATGTCTTCACCATCCTAATACTCTCTACCTCCTCTGTGAAGCTCTGAACACTGTTTCTGCAAATGGCACATGCACGATCGCATTTGCGTTTCGGGCAATTCCATTGTGTGTGTGTGCGGGGGGGGGGGGGGAGGGGGGGCAGCTGAGGGGGACCAGTGGGCCCTGATATCGCTCAGTGATTGCCTGTTGGAGAGGGCCAGGGTAGGGGTGCCCCACTACAGTGCATCAACCAAAACAAATTAAATGAATAGAAATATATTTTAATTTGCACTGGGCTCCCCCTCCCCAGAAGGGCTTCAGTGCATTGCAATGCCTGCACAGGCAGTAGCTCTGCCACTGAATAAGTAACTTCCCATGTTACTTAACAATGATTTAAAAATCAAGATATAGAATCAAAAAATGAATTTAAATTATACAAACAAGAGGGGACAGAGACTGCTTTTTGTGACAACAAGGAAATCAACAAGGCTTGCAAAAGGGCTATTAGACTGGCTAAAATAGAAAATGAGAAGTCAGTTGCAAAGGAGAATAAGACTAAGCCTAAAATATATTTTTTAAATATATTATTGAGAAGAAAGCCGGGAGGCACCAGTGGTTAGGACACTGCAACATAATGGGGCTACACTACCTTCACCAAATAATTGGTTAATGTAGTAAGAAATCCAAAAGAGGTTGGAAAAAATTAATGTTAATAAAGCCCCAGGTCCTGATGGAATACATCCAAGGGTACTGAGGGAACTGGGCTCTGTAACAGCCAAACCATTATATCTAATTGTTCCAGATTCATTCAACACTGGGTCGCTACCAGATGACTGGAGAAAAGCAGAGGTGATACCTATATTTAGAAAGGGAGCAAGAGCAAATCCAGGGAATTATAGACCTGTAAACCTAATTTCTGGAGTGAGAAAGCTTTTAGAAGGGATAATAAGCGATAATATTAATGAATATGTCTATCTGAACAAGATTTTAAGTAGGAGTCATTACGGATTTATGAGGGGGAAAGGTCATGTCAGAAAATGTAATTGGTTTCTATGAGGAGGTTAGCGGGAACCTGGATTAGGACAACTCAGTGGATGTAGTGTTTTTGGATTTTGCAAAAGCATTTGATACAGTGCCACATGGGAGACTATTGTGCAAACTAAGGGATAAATTGAGAGCTGGCTAAAAGACAGGAAGCAAAGGGTCGTTGTAAATAGAACATATTCAGATTGGACTTATGTGGTAAGTGGGGTTCCTCAGTATTAGGTCCTCTCCTTTTTAACATATTTATTAATGACTTAGAGGTAGGATTGGAATGTATTGTCTCCATTTTTGATAATGACATTAAAATGTGCAAGGTAATTAAACCAGAAAATTAATTGCATAAATTAGAGAAATGGGCAACTAAATAGCAGATTAATAAATGTAAAGTTATGCATTTGAGAAAATAGCCATGCAATTTATAATCTTAATGGAGCAAATCTAGGTGTATCAGATATTGAAAGGGATTTGGGAGCTTGTGCACAACCACCTAGTTAACAGTGCTCAATGCCAAGCAGCAGCTGCTAAGGCAAATAAAATATTAGCATGTATCAAGAAGGGTATAGAAGCCAGGGAAGCAAAACTAATCAGGAGAATGGAGGGGCTAAGGTATGAAGAAAGACTAACCAAATTAAACCTTATATAAATATATCCAGGGTTTGTCAAGTGAACATTTTGTGCAAAGAGGTTTTCAACTGACAAAAGGGCATCATTTGAGGCTAGAAGTAAAAAAATATCACCTTAAAGAAAGGAAATGTTTCTTCACAGTAAAGGTGGTTAATCTGTGGAATTATCTACCAAAGGAGGTGGTGACTGCAGATTCGATAGATAACTTTAAAAAGGGATTTGATATATGTTTGAGTAAAAAGGGCATTCAGGGTTATCCTGGTAACTAGAGAAGGATCATTGATCCAGGGAGGTGTCCGATTGCCAGTATCTGGGGTCAGGAAATATTTTATTTTGTTTGCATTTTGATACAAGTGGCACATTTTCAATGTTTTTGTTTTCTGTTTTAAAATGCTCTATTTTTTGTAAGCAAATTGTTCTCACAGGTCTTAAATGAACCATAAATTAAAAGCACCCTCTAAGGCTTATATAATATATTGACTGCAGTAATACATTTCACATGTTTTTCATTTGAGAATAAAAAATCCCAAAAAATAAGCTTAAATGTTTTGCTGCAGCAAGGAGAATGTATTGCCATTTATAGGGTGTTTATGATTTTTGGTTCTTGTAGAACCTGTAATTTGAAAGAACATACAGGAAGCACAGCATGGCTTTACCTGGGAAATAAAAAAAACTCTTATAAGACAAGAAAATATGCATTAATTAAAAAATAAAAAAAAGTTGTTTTCATTGATTTGTGTGCTATGTTTGATGTAGAGCAATACTGAATTCCTGGCCCCTAACACATTACTGCAGGAACCAGTGCTCCAAGACCCCACACTTACTTGTATGTCTACAGCTGGCAAATCAAATATGATATTTTTAGCTGCAAACTTCAGCTTCTTGGTATCCAGATCTGTCGCTACTGTTGTAACTCTGATGCTGTTACCAGACCTTACATACCGGTGGTACTGGTAGGAATAAATTTCGAAGCTTGCTTCTGCAACTGTAATGAAAGAAGATGATCACCATACCTATCAATGAACGGGAATTACAACTTTATCAATGAAAGTTAATTAAAAAATGCATTTTCCTAAAGTAAATATTCAACTGAAGCAAGAATTAAAACCAAAAAGCCATTTTAGAAGGCACTTCAGATACCATCCTTCATCCTCACATGGATTATTGATTTTAATGTTCTCTGTTACTATAATTTAGCAAATCGATATATTATTTGGTTATCTTGTGAATTTGTATATCTCCTAGCACAGTCCAGAATGTTATGCTCTTATGTCAACAAACATTATTTTGCCTCCTCTCACCTTTAAAACAAATCTCTCTGTGTTACATCTGCCAGTTTCAAAGTCATTTAATTCTGCTGAAAATATCAACTGGAGCAATCCCCTCCCTACCCCTCACCCACCAACCCCAGGTTATTCTTAATTTATTAATCCATACAAATCACCTGCACCTGATTAATCAGCAATACCTGCAAACTATTTCTAATTATTCCGTTAAGATTTATTCCTTTACTCTCTTCTTCAATGCTCCGACAAGCTCCTCTCCTTCCTCCAGTCACTATCTCCTCCCTTTTCTAAAGTTCATAGGCAGAAACAGTTATGTAAGTCCCACTCCCATCTCCTCTCACTCTCTCTCCTTCTACTGCTGACTTCTGGAGATATATTTCCTAACCCAGGACTCTCAGCTATTTCTACCTTCTATCAGCCACACCCAAGCTCTAGAACAACACTCAAAACACCCATAACTTAATACTTATCACCTGTCACACACCATCCACTTTGACCTTCTCAAGCTCTATTTGCAATAAACTCACATTAATTACCTATTTATTTCCAACTCTCCCAACATACTGGCTATCACTGAAACATGGCTCACTCCATCAGACACTGCCTCCCCTGCGACACTCTCACATGGTGGCTTCCACTTCAGTGAGACCCCTAGACCTGGGAATAAGCAAGGAGGAGATGTGGGCTTATTGCTTTCCTCTTGTGGCATATTTCACTGCATACCCCTCGATCCCTCCCTCTAATTATCATCATTTGAAGTCCACACTATCTGCCACTTCTTCCCCATTCCTTGCAAGATGCTGTGATCTATCTCTCCTACAGTTGCAAAATGACTTGAACTTAACTCTTCATAATGGACAGAATCATCAACTCCCCATGATGGACACTACCTTGACCTCATTTTTACCAACCACTGCAGTATCTCTAACTTTGTCATCTCCCCATTCCCTTTTTTGGACCACCATCTCCTAAGCTATAATCACACCACACCTGCCACAATCTTGGCCACATAAACACAGGCAGACACCCTCGCTCTCACCTACAACCTTGGCACGCTACACTACATGGGCCCTTTAACTATCTTCCTCCCCATTAAACTTATCGTTGCCTGTTATTTACTCCTTTCACTCTTTCTGCTTTTAGTTCACCCCTCACATATCTTTCCACTTTCTCGCCTCTCTCTTTTTCCATTTCCATTCTCTCTTTCAATGGTTCATTGCCTTTTTCTATCCTCCTCTCTACCCCATGCTCTATCATCACATTTATACGTCTTTTATTCATTATTGTCAACTCATGCATAGTACCTTCAAATCACTCACTCCCCAGCATACCAGTCCTAGTAAATCTATGTCTGACTGTATAATACTTAAAGGACATGGAATTAATCAATACTGCTCCACAACATCATACAAATTAAGGAAAATGTTTGAATTGTTAACATTAATGTATATTCCAGTGTTTGATAAGAGTTTTAATATAACCTATGTATTTGTTGATAGGTTCTTCAAGGAGCACAAATCAAAAGCACTCTACAAGTTGCAATACATCTTTCACTACTGCAATTAAAAAAATATATGTTATTCTTTATTTGTTATTTAAACATTCTAATCTCCCAGTGAAGAATGTAGAATTTATTATTGCATTAAAGACAAAAACAAGCATTTAGAGAGAGTTTCTATTTTATGGTTCATACAGGACCTAAAGGAATGTTCCTATAAGCTCCTGCTTAGGGTAAGGTTAAATAAATACTTTGAGCCTCATTCAATTGCAAGGCCACATCTCGCAGTTTTTAGGCGATATGTCTGAGGGCTTGCTGCGTGCTTGAACTCTGCTACGATTACGCATCGATTCAATTGAACAAGCCCGCAAGTTACGTCCCGAAAGTCGAAACCGTAAACCATACAATCGTATGCATTTCAGAGCGTGAACATGATCAATTAAGCAAGGCCGTAACTACCCATTTAGAAACAGCCAATAGGAAATTAGATGGTTCTCCTTACGGCAGTATAAGATGGAGGTTACATGAATTAGCACTTAGTGGTCCAATATGCGATGGGACTCAAAATAATAAAAATGAATGCCAATACTGTTCTAGTCCATGTGGGTGGCCTGATATTTATTAACTTATTGATTCCCGAGATCGATATAACCCCAAAATAAAAAACATAAAAATAAATAATTTTTGATTGCGAGCTTGAGACTGTTGTGCATTTAATTCTAATGTCTTTCATCGCTTTCCCCATCATTTACAGTGCAGTATTGATTTGTGATGTCTTTAACTCCTTTGTGGATCCTATCTGGTACCTGTAGGGTTTTCTTCTACATTTGCTGTTTACGGGTGCGAAAACATTTACGGGCTTGCAGAATTGTAGCAATTGAATATCTATTTGCGATTTCAGCGATCATAACTCTTGCAGACTTGTAAGATCAAAGGCCTAGAGTTTCAGCCGGTAACCCGTAGACCGTTTGCAGGTCGCAAAAAGACACCAATTGAATAGCAAATTAGTTTACGGCTCCATTACGGGCTCCAGAGGACTTGAAAGATCAAAGGCCTAAATTTTCAGCCTGTAACCGGTAGACCATTTGCAGGTCGCAAAAAGATGCCAATTGAATAGCAAAGATCCAGAAAGGGCCAAGTCAAGCCAAACTGTTCTCTGGAAAGTATGAAGGCCATGAGGCTAATGCTCAAATATTTGGGCCAAATCATAAGAATACAGGATTCCCGGGAGAAGTTTCTGATGCTGAAAGATTGAAGGCACATGAAGAAGGGGACAGCAGTGCGCCCGGAGTGCTTTGGTCCATAGCGTCATAGAGAGTCGGACAATACTGAATGACTGAACAAAAGTCCTTTAATATGTACTAAGCAATCTGTAGTTAAATAATAATATTAATAATAATCATAATTATATTCGTTCCTGCTCAAGCCCCATTTGTGTTCAAGTAGAGGTATCATTAAGTCATTGATATCATTAATCATTACATTTTCTCTTACCTTTGCCAGCATTCACATCCATATAAAAGTTCTCCTTCCAGAACTGATCAAGTGGGTTTCCATTGTACTGCATTGCTTGGGCACTGACAGTTACTGAGAAGCTCTTTGCTTCAGAGCTTTTGTTGGAAATGCGATACACAAGAAAAATGGTCTGTCCAATCATTGGCGATTCGACTAACTTCAAGGAGACATCACAATCCAGGGCCATGTCAGACTCTGCAGCTGTGTATGGCTTCTTACTCTTTATTCTCCTAACTGCTTTTTCAAACACCGTCCTCTCTTGAAATGACCCTTAAAAATATATAGAAATTGAGAGCAATTAAAAATTTATAGGAAAATATTAATACTGGTCTAAAGATTTTAATGCATGATATTATGGTATATACCTGCATTTATTTTGTGGACTTTCTGTTTTTTTATGTGTTTTCCTACCTTCACTGTACTTGTACTGGTCTGTTATGTCTTCTCTTGTGTTACTTCCTACACTCTTGGTACTAATGTATTTGCCAATGGAGAGTGTGTCTGTTTGGCCTTTCTCCATTCCATCTTCTCGGACTATCCAATGAACAATATCCCCATTGACCTCAGCAAACACAAATGGTACATCATAATCCACATCCATGTCTCCCTCTTTAATTGCCTTCACGGGAGCTGGGCCACAGCAAAACGTGCCTGAAATACAAAATGAAAAAAGTATAATCCAGTGTATGTTTTAAGCAAACTGTATAATTACGTCCTCGCTTTCTGCCTCTTTAAAAAAAAAAAAAAACCTTTGTATTGAGTTCAAATGATAACACAATCAGAAAATAGTTATATCCTCTATATAAGACTACAATATGACCTGCAGTTAATTCACAGATACAGTCAATTATTATCCGGTTATAAATCTTCAAAGTATCACACTTTCTACTACATTAGAAACATTACAGATCGCATTACCCACTAAAATGCTGGCACGTAGGATACCTCACACAACTCTGCTTCATGACGCTATAAGAACTCAGTAAGTCTGACTCATAACTATGGGGGGGGGCTTAAATGCAAATATGCCGAGCTATTCTATGGACACCCCAAAAAAGTCTCTTTTACATTCACCTACTCAAACCCAGGCAGGTTTGTCTATTGCTTGCTAGCTCAAACTTGTCTATCTATATAAACCCCTTCCAATTTTAAGGTAGGGGGTTAAATAATATTAAAACTAATGCAGCAAGTTTATGACCCCTTTGCCTACATGCTACACAAACGAGCTGGGTATTCCCGGATCCTGCCTCAATACCAGCTATGATACCTAGCCTAAAGCATAACCCTGTGGATCCCTGTGGATCCATGTGGCACAATAGTATCTCCTATACCATGGTGGTCTTTACAGACCTCCATAGTATATTATACTGTAACCGGGAAAAAAAACTTGTTTCAAAGGGGTATTTTTACTTATCACATATATAGTTGTGAGCGTACGAGTTGTTGCTAACGCTGCGGGCTCGCTATGCGAGTCGCGGCCCTCGCGAAGCGAGGGCCGCGACTCGCGTAGCGAGGGCCGCAGCTCGCGCAGCGAGCCGAGGCCCACGCGAAGCGAGGGCACTGCCCGAGGGTCTCAGTTGCTGGCATGGAGCGCCTTCGGCGCTCCATGCCAGCACCTGAGGACCTCGCAAAGCGAGGGCCTCAGTTGCTGGCATGGAGCGCCTTCGGCGCTCCATGCCAGCACCTGAGGACCTCGCAAAGCGAGGGCCGCAGTTGCTGGCATGGAGCGCCGAAGGCGCTCCTTGCCAGCAACTGCGACCCTCGCAAACTTCACGTCGCAACCCAAACAGTACGACACACACATTACGACACTCGCAAACAACATACGACACACGTTCACACACATTACGGACTCGCAACACTCGGACGCAACTCGCGAACATTACAAAATGTAAAACACAATACATACATACACCACATACATAAAAAACTTACCTACACCAAGAGGGAGCACCCAGCACCTCAAAAATACAACTTACACCTCGATTTTACTTCAAATAAAACAGTTTAGAGACTAAAAAAAAAACGAAGCGAGAGAAAAAATGGCCGCCGAACAAAACGAAAACGAGGCTACAGCACTCTAAACTCGCAAAACACCACAAGAAACTCGCAAAACACCACAAAACACCTACGGATATTCCGATACAAACGTATAACACACATTACTCGCCATTTGACGCCAATGCGGAAGTACACGACAACGGTTTGGGCTCGCGCACGCACAGTGTTACACTGCACACATTCAGCACGCTTACACAGCACATCCACACCACTAATGCTGCAGCAACATCAAAACACATTCACAGCTCTTCCACACAATGCTTTAAAATAGGTAAAGTATATTCATTTATTCATGTATTATATATTTCATTATTACACACTGAACAGCATTAGCTACCTTACAATTTCATTGCCGTCATTTTTTGACGGGCAATTCGCTAGTAAACTATAATTGTGGGCTAACTCATAAAATGAACCCTGTTACCATGGGGATCACTATGTACCCAATGTTTTTCTAAAATCTAACCTCATATTAACCTCTATTCCCTTGTGGTAGTTACAAACCCCATGGTATATTACACTATAACCATGGGGGTCCTTATGGACACCCATGGCACTTAAAGTGAACCTCATTACTGTTGGGGTCCATACTGACCTCCATGGTATTCTAAACTATAAACTATAACCATGGGGGTCTTTATGGCACCTAAAATACAACTACGGGGGATCATATAAACCCTCATTTCACTTAATATTATCCACTGTACCATGGTGGTTTCTATAGACCACCATGGTATATTAAACTATAACCATGGGGGTCCTTATGATCCCCCATTACACATAAAATTAACCCCAATACATTCTCCACAACCCCCATGACACCTTTCCTACCACCACAGGGATCCATATTAGACCTACATGGGCCCTAACTTTCTCCAGTGGACCTCTATTTTTCTGACCTCTCCTCTATGACCTGCCAATCTTGGGTGACCCTACATGTTATAGCTCAGAGCTTCATTGAAGCACACAAGCACTTTCACCACAACAAGGTATTAACTGTATTAAACAATTTTATATATTTTTTAGACAATTTGCCTATTAACAGGTCAAGTAAAAAAAAAAAATATATATATATATATATATATATATATATATATATATATATATATATATATATATAAAGTTTTTACTACAGTGACCTCTTTAGAAAGAAGGAGCCATGAGCCTAATGCATATCTTGGGTCTATCCTAACCAACAACGTCTATTTCACACAATCCTTCTTTCTCTTTCAATCACCTTTATGGTGAAGTCATGTGGTGGATTTGCCTAGACAGTAGTTGGATAATCAGCTCACCACTTTGACCAGAGATTGAAAGGGAGAGTATTTAGCTGACTTCACATGATAAGTGGGTAGAAGGAGATGCAGAAGCCTGAACCTAAACGCAAAACAAAAATGGTTCTCTACTCAGACTTTACCTAATAATGTCTTCATTTGGGAAATAGGTGGACCTCCTAAAGAGATCCCTGGTGGCCTATATTGCCATAAAGCACCATAATCTGCCTCTGAAGTAAAAAGGGCAGCGTGTGTCTGGGCATTCCATTCCTCCATCTCACTCCATCCCTTTGTCTCTGCATTCATTCACTCCATCTCTTTGTCTCTTGCTGTGCAAGTCAGCCCATGTAGTCTTTAAAAGTGATTTTTTTCCTTACCACCTTTCCTTGGATTTTTTTCCAGTATATTCAGGGATTGTGGGGTCAACCATAACTAAGAATGTTTTTAACTTAGTCACAAAGTCTGGCCTTCGTTTGCTTCTAGAATATGGTTGGAAGCTGCATGGAAAGCCTTTAGTTCCATAATGAAATTAGAGCCAACTTACTGGTTGAACTGGGTAACTCTGGGGCTTGAGAAAGGATGCTATGGCAGTTGACATGGCTACTTCGCTCCTAGCTGGCAGCAAAATACATGGATGTTAGAACATATGTTTCTGACTTTGTGAGTTACGTCTGGTTATCAAAATGCTCATAAATTATTGTTCAATAAAACTTGTGTGCCCTCCATAACCTAATGACTTATGTCATTGTCTGACTGGGGCTCACAAAGGCTATATATGTGGCTTGGAGGGTAAGGACTGACAATAATTGACAGTGTTCCTGTCATGTCCAGTTGATAGGTGCTTTTATATGTCACTGAGCAGTAGCAGGAGAGATTATTGCTTATAAGAGAAACCTAAAACAATGGGAACCCTAAACATGTGTATATGTTCTTTATATGGCAGCGGCACCTATAGATGCTATACCTTTACTGATCTCTTGTGGTGTAGCATCCAGAACCTGCCAGCCATCATATCCTGGACGAATATCCTTCCTTGCCATCCAACATTCATTCCACACATGAAAGTTCCTGGAAAATATTAGAAATATTTGTGTAAAAGACAAAATGTAAAATAAAATCCACCCTTAATAGAGTAAAGGCTAATATTTGGTAAAAAATAAATAATTTATGCATCATAACCCACCTAGCAAAAAATGTTTGCATGAAAAAATGCAAACATTTTTTGCAGAAAAGAAAAAAATGTGCACCCCCAGCAACTGAGATTTGCATATTGGATATTTCATTTTTAATGAGATATCCAATATGCAGCACATCCACACTGATTGGCTAAAGGAAAGGAAAGTGTCTGAGATCATGTGACTTCCCAAAGCAGGGCAGACTTAAGGTGATAACTGAGCATGTCTGCACAATCTCCAGGCAAAAAAGAAACCTTGTATAAGTTATGCTAATTATCCCTGGGGATTTCAGGGGGTGTCAACATTGAGAGAAAACAGTTTGCAAAAGCAAGAAATTCATCAAACTTCAGGCTAACCGTGTAACTTTTTACTTTGGATATTTTTCATGGAAACATTTTTTTCAGACACTATAAATTCTCCACTATCAGATGCATTAATAACACAGCTCACTTTAATATACCTTTAAGTTGAACATATTTAAGAAGATGGGAACACTTTCAATACATATACATGCGTATACATTTTAGAGTGTGTATGAGAGGTTATTTAGTAAATCAAGTTAGTTTAGCTCTAGATTATTTAAATCTTCCCATGTGCATTTTTACTTTTAGATAAACCTGTGTATTATTTATTTACTTACTTTATCACTTTTATTTCATTGAGATTTCTCATTAACTTGTGTTTCTAATGATTAAAGTAAAAAGTGTTAGCAAAATTAAAGTAATATAAAAAAAATCCATGTTAAAGTGACTGTGTTGGTTTAATTGTTTCTAAATAAATGAATTAATACATTCATTTTAAAAAATTCTTATTTTACTTTTTAATGCTTTTTGAAAATGTGGGAATCTGTAAAAAACAGCCAGGCAGATCTGCTCCCAACTTTGGGCCCTATTTTATCTAATATTGGCTGTGTCTAAGAGGTATTTAGAGTGTTTCAGAAGTAAATTACGGGTTTGCTTAAATATTGTCAGATCATATGATCATGCCCCCTGAAAACCGACTTAAAAAGGCAGTGTTTACATGTTCACCACTTGCAGTCGGAATAAGTGAGCTGGAGTCAATTAAAATAATTAGAATACATCTAAACCTTTATAAAATAAACACCCACAGCCAAATGTGTGAGATTGAGCATTTGCAAGCAGCTAATAAAATATGGCCCTTACATTTGATCCATGTCAGAAAATCAGTTTCTTGCACTTCAGTGTCTTGGCATAATTATAGTGCTAGCATAGCACTGCATACAAATTCAAGAGGACACTAGGGGTCGCTGTTTGGAGCTACCAGCTTGTCAGGCTTTCAACTTCTTCTAAGTAAGCTTTTTGAATATTTTCTTTTTCAAATTATTATTAAATCATAAAACAAGTTTCAAATATTCAAATACAGAAGCTTTTTATTGCGCTGGGTTTCTAATCACAGATATTCCAAGTGGAGGAATAATTGTGAGCATAAATCCAGTGAGTGCATTACTTACTAATTTCCTTTTGCATTACAATATTTATTGATTTACAGGATCGTTTTCCTATTTTCTTCTTTTTTTTTTTAGCACATGTTTAAAGTAACAAGCAAGCAGGAATTTTGTGGGACTTGAGTATTGTTGCACTGGAAATTTGTATTTGTCTTGAAGCTACTAAATTCCTATATCATTGAAATATATTTATAATGAAGTTCAAATATTGTTGTTTTAATGTAGTTGCTTACGGATCCTATTTGACATTTTAATTTAATTTAATTCAATTAGCTTACTTTTAGCCTTATTAAATTGCGATTCGGCCAATTGAATAGGGTACTATATAAGCACAGAGCATATTTTTTTTACAGAAGTTTTTAATTAGTAAAGACCTTGCTTTTGGATAAAAGTTCACTAACTAAAAACTTCTGTAAAAAAATATGTGCTTATATAGAGCCCTATTCAATTGGCCAAATCACATTTGAATGAGGCCCAAAGAGTATAATCCATTGGGTGATAATTTGAATGTACAAATTGTTGTTTGTGACCTAGAGAAGAACAAACATTTGGTTGTAGTAGATAATATTTTCTTGAATACAACTCATAAGTTCCTTGTAGATTAGATACAGAACAATGCGCCATATTTACAAATGATTTTTCATTTATAACCAAGCCAATTTATACCTGCCCAAAGAAAAGGAATTGAGATACTTGGAGAAATATAATGCAACTTGAGATCTTAGGGAATTGGTTATTATGATGATAAATGTGGTACTGCCAATGGGACTGATAACATTTGTATAGGATGTAACTTTGGAGTATATTTATGAAACATTGGGCACAAGTCAAGTAAAAATAAAAAATAAAAAATTATATTATCTATATTTTCTCTGGGATATTAGATACAGAACACTAGCTATTTTATGAATGTTATAAACCCCAATCATAAACTCTGTTTAAAATATATTTTAACATCCAAATACCAAGTGTCTTCACAATACCACTGAATTTTTTGTATAAGCCTATCTGTATGACCCTTCACGCTTCACACCTTATCAAGGACTTAGTTGGTGCATCATCTGATTGGCTATTCTGATGGTGCATCATCTGATTGGCTGTTATTCTAACAATTGTTAAGTATCATTTGATAAGTTGTAGAATCTAAAGAGGTTTAAACATTTGAGAATTCATTTTTATTGAAATTAAAGGACCGCTTGAGTAGTCTTAAAGGGTTCTCTAAAGAATAATTAGGACTTAATAAGAATTTGCATTTAATGTGTATTTAAACAATGAATTGCTATTTAATGTTAATAAAAATTGGCAGCTAGACCTGCTCAGGTTATTTTATGGTATATATCATATATCAAAGTGACTTGGGTAGATCTATAAAATAGAGATGTTCTGACTTTATTTGGATTTCATTTAATGGATAGTGTAAGAGTTTTTCCTGGTAAACCTATTTTTTTTGACAGATTTTCAATTTTCAGAATATGTGGTAAATATTTGACACACTTTAAAAAAATAATTGCAGCCTTTTGGGCCACATTCTATTGATGGCCGTTGGAGCTGCGTGGCCACAACGGATGGCCGCAAGCTACTAAGCTATTCTCTACCCTAGCGGCTTAGGGGCCCGACCAGCTTGCAGCCAGCAACCTGCAGCTTACAGGGAAAGCTTTTGATCCCACCCGTCCACAAGAGATTCAGCCGCATGAAGCCCCACGACTCTATTCAAATGCTCCGGCCAACCCTCCGCCAAGCCCTCAAAACAGCCAAAAATGTCTGCAGCTTACTTCCACCCTGGAGCTGTTGCAAAGGGATGAGAAGCCCTTGCGGCTGCTCCCGATCATGACCCGATTGTGACCCCTGCAGTGTCCCCACAGTGTCCCTACATCACCCCTATAATGCAGGGATCCAAATGAGACCCGTGCAATAGGGACACCTGCAGGCTCCCCTCATTAACCCCTTGCCTTGCTTCAAAGGGTCCCGATCATCACTGATTGCGACCCCTGCAGCATCTACAAGATTTAAAATTTCCTGCAGTGGGCTTGAATTCAAAATTCAAGCCTGGGGAATGGCGGGGTTTGAATTTCCCGCCGCGGGTCCATAAAGTGCCCGTGGCACAATAATGGTTACCCCCAAGCCATGGAGGTACTATAAGCACCCCCCGCACCTAAAATTAACACCATAATTCATGGGGGTCAATATAGACCCCCACGAGACTAAAATTAACCCCATAAGTCATATAGGAGGTTATATAGACCCCATATAGGACACTATTAACCCCTAGGTTAACCCTACAAGTGCCATGAGGGTTCTCCAGGACCCTCATGACAGAGTCTAAGCAGTACACTACACTATTAACCCTAACTATACCCCATTAAACCCTTAACCCTAACTATACCCAATTAACCCATACTAAACCCTGTTTAAACCTAACTGGGCCTATTTAACCCTAACTGTACCTATTTAACCTCTCTAGACCTATTTAACCCTAACTGGGCCTATGTAACTGTAACTGGGTCTATTTAACCCTAACTGACCCTATTTAAACATAACTGGGCCTATTTAACCCCTCTAGACCTATTTAACCCTAACTGGGCCTATCTAACACTAACTGGGCCTATTTAACCCTAACTGGACCTAATAACCCTAACTGGGCCTATTTAACCCCATCACTTATGGGGGTCTATACAGACCCCCATAATCCTCCCACTAACCCCATCACTTATGGGGGTCATACAGACCCCCATAAGCTCCATCAAATGCCATCACTTATGGGGTTTATACAGACCCCCATAATCCTCCATCTAACCCCATCACTTATGGGGGTCTACACAGACCCCCATAAGCCTCCATCTAACCCCTTCTCTTATAGGGGTCCATACAGACTCCCGTAAGCCTCTCTTCAACCTAATCAGTCCCATAAGAGTCTAGGAAGACCCTCATGGGACAAATAGAACCTTAATACTAACCCCATAAGTGCCACGAGGGTCCTCCAGGACCCTCATGACCCTAAGTACAAACACTACATTGTAACCCCTCAATAAACCACTAAATCTAAACTACCCCTTCTACCCCAACCTATTAAAATCTACATTACCTACCTACCCCCTATTATGGCGGTCTTGGGGGTCTGTATGGACCCCCATAAGTGAAGGGGTTAGATGGAGGCTTATGTGGGTCTGTATGACCCCCATAAGTGATGGTGTTAGATGGAGGCTTACGGGGGTCACACATGCGAGCCTCGCAATGCGAGGTGAAGCAGCCCTGCAGAATTTAGGCTGCAATGAGCGATGAAGGTGCTAGTTGCAGTCAGCGGCGCCGTCACACATGCGAGCCTCACAATGCGAGGTGAAGCAGCAGCACAGTACTTTGGCTGCAATGAGCGTGGAGGAAGCTCATTGCAGCCAGCTATGCAATGAGGGTCGCAACTGGGAGCCAAGCATGTAACTCAAAAAACCCTAAAAACAAAAACATAATTTAACAAGTATAAAAACACACTCACTGACAGCACCGGGGTAGAGCCAGGAATGCAGGGAGTGAGGTTGCAAGACATTTTAAACCATATTTGGGGGTTTTCTTCAAACCAAAATCTGCTAAGCGAGGAAAAAAAGGGTGGACGAAAAACGGAAATAAATTCTAAAACTGAATGAAAACGAGGCTGAGCAAAGCCTAGGCAAAGCAAAGGCACGCAACGGCAAAGACAGTAACAGTTACACCAACAATGCCAGGCATGCTGGACAAACAAACGGCAGTCAATGCGCGCCACACAAACAGTCAGCAGAGACACAGAAGGAAACACACAGGGAAGGCACAGGGGGAGATACTGGAAAGAGACATATGGCATTCTCAAGCACAAAACTTGCAGGTTAACGAAACCTGCTATGAGCGGACCGTACAGTAGGCGCAAGGAAATGCTCGCAATGAGCCCTGAAGGCGCTCAGCGTGGGAATTGCGATGAGCGCCGAAGGTGATCAGCACAAAGCAGGAAAGTTGACGTACACGGGGGAGCGGCTCGCAATGAGCGCCGACAGTGCTCAGAGGAGCAAAAACCTTACATTCTGTAGCAAACAGCAATGCCAGCCTTACAAATGTAAAACCCGTCATTTTTGATGGGCAAGTAGCTAGTATATAGATATGCATTTCTATTTTGGATAATATCTATGCAAAAATGTGTTTTTCAGTTCCTCACTGAAGTAGAATTCTTAGTGCTTCTTTGTTCTGTAACAGACATTGCCTAAGCAAACTCTTTAAATAATTGGAAAGATTCGGTTTAAGATACTAGAATACTCCTAAGGTTAAGTAGACATCATGGGCCTCATTCTATTATCGGCCGTAGGAGATGCGGGGCCGCAAGGACCGGCCGCAAGCTATTTGCCTTTTCTATTCCCTTCCGGCCGGGGATTCCGGCAGGCTTGTGGCCGGGGCCTTGTTATCCCTTGCGGCCGCACGCGCCGGAGTAAAGCCTTTGATCTTAAACGGCCGCAAGAGTTTCGGCCGCAAGAAAATCCTGGTTGCTATTCAATTGCTCCGGGAACCCTCTCTGCACGGCTAAAACCGAGCCGCAGCTTACTTGCAGCAAAAAGGTCCCGCAGGCACACAATTAAGCACATAACAAAGCCATAATAAAGCCATCCTGCACTCTGAGGAGACTATAAAGTGATTGTAGGTGTTAGCATTAATAGCACAACATTCCCCTACACTAAAATCCGTAAATACATTTTATTTTAATTTATGTCAAATATCTGTGGAAAAAGTCCAGAGGGCTTGGAGCACCCCAGACCCGCCCACGCTGCGGCTGGAAAATAAACAGTTAATGTAATCTCGGATTTGGGCTGATGTGCAAGCTTGAGAGGGGGTTGCTATTAATCCTAATGACCCCCATTATGATCCCTAGCATTTACAGAGCTTTACAGTGCCGTCTTGAATTTATTTTTGCTTTTAAAGATTTCTGAGCTTACAGCCGGTTGCAAGATATACGGCCGGCCGTAAGGGGATATCCTTGCGGCGCCGTATAATTGAATTGCAAGGTAACAGGAGCCCCGCAAGGAATCGTAGCTTTGCGGCCGATTTACGTCCGATAATAGAATGAGGCCCCATGTCTATAGTAATACTTTCTCAGAACATACATTTTTACCTTAGTATGCATAACTGACACTCCTTATCACTAGAATATTAGCCATGTCTTGTTTAGCCATGTCTTATTTAATGTCAAGGGTCATGATTTTATTTTATTGTAATTCTTTGCTGTAATTTGAAGGTTCAAGAGCACTCTCTGGTGTTCTAAAAAAATTATTGACACTAAATAATCTATTTAAATGAATACATCCTATTAAGAATTAAATATTTTGTGACATCATTAGGATTTCTGCCAAATACATAGCCTGATTGGAATTTCTGATAAACAAATTACGTTTTGGGTATAATTAGAGGAAGATCTCTGATCTAAGAAAAATAACATTGAATTAAGGAGACCAAGAGAAGGACACACATCCACACACCTCTCAAAAAAAAACACAGACTCCTGGACAGACACACCCCAAAGAGAAACTTTGGTAAATTGTTAAGAAAAACATTCTAACAGATATTATTGGGATTTTTCCCAAAACACATAAATAATAAAAAATGCATTCTACAAAGAAACATTCACAGCTCACTATCAAAAGAATGTATACACTTACATACCAAGAACTTCTGAAATATAATAAAAGGACCAGACCAGGTATGATATAAAGTCTAATATTTCTTTAAATGTTATTTCTTTTTCATTACAATCATGGAAATATTTTGTTAATATAATATAAAATAGATTGCTATATCAACTTGTCATCAATCAGTTTTTATAGCAATCTAATATATCCAATAATTAATTATAATGAAAAACGTTTTCTCTTTCGCATTAGAGATACTATAATTCGACTATAAAATCATATTGTACTAAAATGGTATTATAAATAGATATTTGTAAACATACCAAAATAATCAAAACGATTTCCAATGTCATAAATTACCATATTAATGATAGTAAGCATATTTTGCATATCTTATATATGATTATGTGGACAATGTGATAATAACCAACACTTTTTAATTGTTGTACCTTGATATACATATATCTGTTACAATTGTTTATACCAACTTGTTATGTTAAATATACTGAATTATTTTTATTCATTTATAATAATTATATTCTCACATAACACTGTTTTATTTATTTCATGAGGCCAATGCTCTTAATATATAGTGTAGTAAGAATTTAGAATTAGTCAAAATTGGCAAATATGTAAAATATGTAATTTGAATCAATATTAATAAAGATTATTGCTAATCATCATATCGACATATTAAATGCCAAAACCCACAACAGAGCTGATGCCTAAATTACATGTTCCCAGTGATTTTTATGGTGGCAGAAGTATACTTGCTTTTCATGCTTCTATACCCCTATTAGTGCATGATAATAGTTGACTTCCCTTTGTAGCTACTGTTTGGTATTGAGCACTGTTATATAGGTCATTATCCACAATTATTTGCTTTATTTTCCATTTTCTTTCAGACTTGTTCCTGTATTGAGCATTTATTTGATAAAGGTAATGCATCCCCATATTATGTCAATATCCTTACCACTGATACCAACCATGTGAATACAGAAGAAAAGAAAGAAAAACATTTTTCTTATTTTTTAGTCAGTCTAGATCGTGATCCATATATACTTTATGTATTCTTTCTTTTTTTATATATGTTAAAATTAAATTATTATTTTTGTTTTTATTTTAATGTATTCTACATAATTATGTCTGAGACTGATTTTACATTTATGTCCAATATATGCTACATATAGACTTCCATGTTTTAAATTATTTTATGATAAAATACTATAAATTACAAGGATTGATATGACATGTACAATCTCCTCTCTCACCAGACACTGTCTCCTTGATTCCTCTCTAGTTTTCTCCCAGTTTCATCGTAGTACTCGTCAACGATCAGATTGCAGTTGGTATCATGGGCAGATTCAAAATTTGTTACTACACGAGTTGGGATGCCCAAGAATCTCATCACTGGAGAGAAAAATAAAAGGAGAATGCTGAACAATAATGTTTTATTAAGTAACAATTATGGCTCCTTTTCAAATGGATTTGTTTACTATTCATGGTTTGACTTTATTTACGTGTCAATTAAAGTGATGCCGTGGATGTTCCAGGTATTTTCAAATTTAAAATTAGAAGTAATAACAAGTACTTTATCAGTTGAATGTTACTAAAAATTGCATTTTTCTACAGTAAATATTGGACTGCCATTTCAAGCAGTCAGTCAGATTTTCTGATCCACTGCAGATATTAAAATCTTATTATTGTGCCACTTTAAAGGTTGTTTACAAATGGTGATGCAATCAGATGAGTTTTACCTGTGCACATGACACCAGCCAAGACCCAGCACTGTCCATATCTTACAGGCCTACAGCCATTCCTGTACCAGAGGCGAAGGATAGTTACACTTCCATTCCATGTGCTTGGATTAGCTCCATTCCGAAAAAACTCATCCCAACAAGACTCCACTACGCCATTATCATCATTAGAATTGACCTGTGAGTTATCAGATTACAAGGTGTTATTAACTACACGGAAAATACATTTCACAATCAGAAGAGGAAGGAGAAGTCAAATTAAGGAATTCACTAGAGAGGGAAATTGCAAAGGCAGGTTCTATAGATTTGTTAAAGAAAGATTTAGATTTCTGCTACTATGTGGAGAAATGTTTATTTTACCCAATTGAGACACAGATGAATTATATTTTTTAATGAAACACTTTGTTTGCCTTCCTCTCCATCAATAAAAATAAAGTCTTCATGGATTATTGAATTGGTCACAACTGGTAGACCTACACAACTCCCAACTGTGTCTCTTTTGGAAGGGCTGTCATTCTTTCCATGGGATATCCCACTTTCTAGATTAGCCTACCATATATCCCTGTTTTAAATTAAAGTCCAACATTTAAAGTTTCATGGCCCACTTTATCTAGGTCTTACTACATCAATAAGTGTGTATATCTCTAAAACAAAGTTTACACATCTTACAGAATGGAAGTAAAATTACCTCAAAGTTCATCATTTCAACAGTAAAGGGTTAAGGATCCATCATCAATGTAAGTTCTGGTGTCGGTTGCATGCCCCATCCCCATAATTAAAAGCTGTTTTTTTAGTTTGTGTTTTTCAGTTCAATCAATTATTGATGGCTCACCATGACTGAAACAAGCCTACTGACGTACACAGGATCTCCTCTTCGAGCGCAGTCCTTTGAGGGATCATTCAGATGATTTGGACACATATCTAAAATCTTCAGGCAAATGTCAGCCACTCCATCTTCAAACTAAAAGCCATATATCAGGAATTAGAATTAGTTTACATTCATATTAATCACTGGGGATAAGAACCACTTTGACAACATGTTTATAAAACCTCAATATATATTTAGTTTTTTAACTTTTCCTCTATTACAACATTGGTTAATAATCTAATAAGAGAATTCAAACATGTTTGTATATTGTTAGTTATCAAATGGTCTTTCTTTGTTTTATACAAGCTCTTTGTTGATCTCTTGCCCTGACATATGATATAGTTTATATCTATAAAGGTTGGTGCAGTGTACCTGGGGTCTCCTCAGGGGAGGAGGGTCAGTGCTATGTAATAAAAAAGAAATTAGCATTTTTTTTTCTTTCTGGAGTGTAGGGGCCCAGCTGGGGCCTCCCACCAAAGCCCAACCTGCTAAGGCCCCACTGGGATTCCCCTGGAACCTTCTGTGTGTGTGCCTGTTTAAAAAGAGCATTTCTACTGAAACTCCAACAGGTTGAAGTGTTAAGCAGTTTGTCAGGCTGGGGATGTGCATCAGGGAAGAAGGTGAGAGAGCAAGTGCTGCAAAGTGGAAGCAAAGTACAGGGGGATGGGTTATGTGAGGGAGGAACAAAGGTGATAGGGATGGGTGCTATGTGACGTGGGTGCTCAGACGGGTGGATTGCTGTGCTGTGCGGTGATGGATCCTGAGAGGGGACGCCTGCTGACAAGAACTGGTTGGATGCTAAGAGAGGGGTGGCTGCTGTATGTGTTTTTTTTATGTATGTGTATAAATGTTTGTATATATATATATATATATATATTTATATATATATATATTTATATGTATATATATATATATATATATATATATGTATATGTGATTGTGTGTGTACATATAAAACCGTAAAAGATGTCGCAGGAGAGTGGAGACGTCATGTCCTGGAGCTGAGCTGCAAGCAGAGGAGCTTTGCACAGGCAGGATCGCTGATTGGCTGAAAACTAATTGACACCTCTTTTTATCCAGTCATTGTATAAAAGCGTTTACACTGGAAACCCATCATTCAGTCACGGAAGTACTTTTTGTAAAGAAAAGCAAGATATTTTTTGGATTAGCCTATTTCCAGAGGCTGATGGAATCCACTGACAGCACTGGAAAGAGATTGTGGTAAATAATAATTTTGGTCCCAAGTTGAATTTTATAATCATTGCAATTACAACTGCTTATTAGATGAGTACATAAACTCCCCTTGTGGGCTCATAGCCTTCACCTCTTGAAGAGTGACAGTGAGTTTGGGGATGCAAAATGTCGCTTATATGGATATAGACGAGGAGATGGTTGTAATTATTCAAGTTAAAGGGAACTCTTATACAGGGTTCCAGTTTGCAACATCACCCCAATACGTAATGGGTTGGAGGGAAGGGACTCGGTAATTAATAAAGTGGCCCTTGAGACCACCAGTTTTTTTTAATGCTCACTCCTTGGTAAATGAGTAAGCTACTTAAGGGGATTTTAATCCCTCCTCACTGTATTTAATTTATTATCACATATATAGTTGTGAGCAGGCGAGCTTGCTTAAGCCGTTGCTCACGCTAGCGGGCTCGCATAGCGAGCCCGCGGCCCTCGCGAAGCGAGGGTCGCAGTTGCTGGCAAGGAGCGCCGCAGGCGCTCCTTGCCAGCAACTGCAGCCCTCGCGAAGAGGGCTGCAGCCCTCGCAGCAACTGCAGCCCTCGCGCTCCTTGACAGCATTTGCGGCCTTTGCGAAGAGAGGGAGCTGTGCGTGCACGCCCCTGGAGAGAGGGAACTGTGCGTGCACGCCCCTGGAGAGAGGGAGCTGTGCATGCACGCTGCTGGAGAGAGGGAGCAGAACTCCATGCCCCATTAGACCCATCAGACTACTTACATTCATTGGAGCATTTCAATTCACCTCCGCCATGTCTCCCCTGCCTGCACATTTTCTGCAGAGGCAGGGAGTTTCAGAATTACGTCACATGCATGCAAAGTCATTCAGGAAGTCCCTGCCTCTGCAGAAAAACGCACAGGCAGGAGATGCATAGTGGTGGATAATTGAACAGCTTCGATGAATGTAAGTAGTCTGATGGGTCTGACTGATAGTGACAGATCTGACTGATCGGGACCATGGAGGCCTGGCCTTGGGGGACATGAAGGCTTAGCCTGGGGGGACATGAAGGCTTAGCCTGGGGGGACATGAAGGCTTAGCCTGGGGGGACATGGCATCATGGGCTGGAGGCCATAAACTAATAAAAAAAAATACATATATACAACAAAATGTGCACTGGGACATTATTTATATATATATATATATATATATATATATATATATATATATATATATATATATATATACTGTATATATTATAAATATATTATAGATTTTATACACACTTATATTATACAGATTATAAGTATATAATATATTATATGTATTGTGTGTGTGTGAGGTGTGTGTGTAATGTGCAGTGTGTATATATATATATATATATATAATGATGTATTGTGTGTGTGTGTGTGAGGTGTGTGTGTAATGTGCAGTGTGTATACATATATATATATATAATGATGTATTGTGTATGTGTGTGAGGTGTGTGTAATGTGCAGTGTGTATACATATATATATATATATATAATGATGTGTTGTGTGTGTGTAATGTGCAGTGTGTATACATATATATATATATATATATATATATAATGATGTGTTGTGTGTGTGTGAGGTGTGTGTGTAATGTGCAGTGTGTATACATATATATATATATATATATATATATATATATATATATATATATAT